>JAOBRG010356339.1:0-12976 GCA_027574985.1 Umimayanthus nakama
TAGTAGTAGTAGTAGTAGTAGTAATAGTAGTAGTAGTAGTAGTAGTAGTAGTAATAGTAGTAGTAGTAGTAGTAATAATAGTAGTAGTAATATTAGTAGTAGTACCTGTACCATTATTACAATGTGTGAACAGCCGAGAAAAACCAAAATTTAAGTTAAAAATCTGAAAAGGTTGCTTTGACGATCTGATCGTATAGTTTAGAAATAAATGGCGTTACCTACCATAATAACCATCCCTTCTTAAAAAAGACCAAAAAATTTCTCTTCACTCTTTAGAATTCTATATAGAACATACCAGATACGTCAGTCCTGTTACAATCGGGCAGACCCCTCGTCATGGTGGCCTGGAGGGCCATCCCTTGACGGTCCACACACCAACAATATCCCGTGGAGCCATAACACTGCACCTGCTGAAAGCTCCCATCCTCACTGCACTGAGGCACGTACCGTCCCACCACAGGGCGGCTTGAACTGCCTGAAGATGAGCCCTCAAGAGCATCCGAGCGCTGTTTTTGGCATTTTGAAAGACCTAAAACAGAAAACAATAGTTAAACAGTAACATGGTTCAGGCTCATTGTTCTAATTTATTACTAACAATTTCAGAAGCAAAATGTTCTTACTTTGTTCTTTTATGCTGCGTTTTCACGGCGTATTTCAACTCAAAGAAGACAAAAGGAAATACGCAGATCGAAACAGGCGCAAGTGAAGAACGATTAATTTGATACCAGTGCAGTTAGTAATTAGTTTGACAAGAATGAGAAGTACCGGACTTAACCATGAAGTTCCGGTATAAATAGACCAGTTTCGTATTCCCAGTTGCCGCTGACTACAATGACTATAGACTCGCTTTTACAGCACGAGCCTCAACCTGACGTTAAATATTCATAAATTCCAGAGTGGGTATGAGCTACTCACACCTCTGTGTATTGTTGGAGGTTCACATCTCGGCGGTATTTGTGAATATTTAATATCAAGACAAGGCCCGTGCTGTAAAGACGCTGTAATCAGCGGCAACCGGGAATACGAAACTGGTCTATTTATACCGGAACTTCATGGTTAAGTCCGGTACTTCTCTTTCCTGTCAAACTAATTACTAATTGCACTGGTATCAAACTGATCGTTCTTCGCTTGCGCCTGTTTTGATCTGCGTATTTTCTTTTGGAAGGTGGAGAAAAGTGGAAGAGAGGGAATGGGGAAGAGGGAGGAGTGCCCCTCTTCCGTGATTGATCGTTCTTCGCTTTCACCTGTTTTGATCTGCGTATTTTCTTTTGGAAGGTGGAGAAAAATGGAAGAGAGGGAATGGGGAAGAGGGAGGAGTGCCCCTCTTCCGTTTCTCTTCCCCCGGGCTAGAAGAAAAGCAAAGATTTATTTACAAAAGATTCATTACTTGTGGATACTGCAAAAAAATTATGGAGATAATAAATTGTTTCCGCTTAGCAAATGTTTGTCAGTGCAACATCGCCTTTGATGTTGTGCGTGTACAACTTTGTTTTGTTTGAAAAACAGAGACTAGACTTACACTGTACTGCTCTCCCATACTCATCCAAGAACTCCGCTTTGCATTTTCCGCATGGGTTGATTCTACACACAGCCTTGTCATTCCCTGGACACGTGGCTGCCTGGCAGATGGCAGGGTCACATTGAAGCATTGTTACTCCAGTAGCACAGACTAGAAGAGAGGGAGAGAGTCACACAGTCGTTAAGCTTACGCAAGAAGACCAAAAGACGTTATACTGAGCTCTGCACTGGCTGAGGTACAGTGGCGGTTTTAGGGGAGGGGCCAAGGGGGGCCCGCCCCCCCCCCCGTTTTGACGGAATTTTTGTAAAGGATTTATAAGAAAACAACTGAAATGAGAATTCAGAATTCTTTTTAACGGATTTTGGGCCCCCTCTTTCTAGAATTTTATAGCTTCTGGCCAACTGGGCCCCCTCTTTCAAAAAGTTCTGGATCCGCACCTGAGGTACAATCGCTGCCAACAACATTGGAACACTCAAACAAGTTTGATGAATCAATGAACGATAAACCGGCTTTATTAAAGGTTACCGCTCACGTTGGAACGGAGAAAAACTTCGAAATTAAGATTTTCGCAGAATGTAAATATATATTAAATGAACTTCTAGTAAAAAAATGTATTTCAATAGATAATACGTCTAATAGTTTGCGAGAAAAGACGAACCAAAGTTTTTACCGAAAGTAAAATTGTATAACGTGCGGCGTACTTTAGGAGTGACTTTCTCGAAAATGCAAAGGTTCGATGCTCCCTCGATTTTTAATCCCATGTCGCCAAATTTGGCAAGTTGGTAAAATAATAGCCGAAGATAAAAAGGGTCCTGGCGAATTTCGAAATTCCGCTCCAATAACTCTTTATGACTCAATCAAGGCGACTTGTATGCTGCAAGTGGAGAATTTTCTCCAAATTCCTGCAGAAAATTAAAGACGATTTCAATCAAAAAGTGCCAGGACTGAATAAGAGCGCAAATGGTACTAAAACTGATAAACAAAATTAAAATGGCGTAAATTGAAGCGGACAGGCGCATTGACATCTAGAAATGAAAGGATTAGTTTGAACTATGGAGCTCCCATTCATTTAGAAACAAAAAAAAAATCACCATCTTCTAGATAGTTTCATAAGCTTTCAAATGATAAATAGGTTTGTGGGTAACCGATGCATATTAGCTGAATATGTACACCGCTCAAGGTAAACGGTAAACTTAAATTATAAGGCTCGGGGTAATTTCTTCAGCTGCGAAAGCACTCTGTTATCAAAGAGAGCCACCTGCACTGTTAATCTAAAACTTTAACATACAACAATAAAACTCTATGAACAATACAGGTTTAAACGATTGCTATGTACACATAAGAGTTAAGAATTTGTTGAAAAGTGTTGTTAAAACTCTATTTTGACAATTTAGTATAAATAGTACAGACATGTTAGAAATGCTCTCTTTGCAATCTCTGTCCTCAAAGCACGCACATGTAAAAGCTTGCTCTGTCCAGTGGTGCGAGTGTGAGTTTTTTTTATTTCATTTAAAGTAGCCTTTAAAACAGTCTTGACGTTTATTCATCTCATGGTCCCCTACACCCATTCTCAAAGTTGAAAATAAGCTTTTTGCAAGCTAGAACAGCTGCTGCACAAAAACAACACTGAATGGGGGGGAAGGGGGGGGATGGGGCAAACGGTGCAGAGAGGTTGCAGAAATGTTACCGAATTTAAGTTGTTTTCGTTGAAGTCCCAAGGTCTTTCGACAAGTATTGTAGCTATGAAAAGCACAACTCTCACAGCCTGTTTACAAGAAAACCATAGAAAGAGTTCAGAGAAGATAAGCAACGCGTCATATGTCATGCATGAGGCTGTAAGGGCATGTACGTTTAGTATTTCAAAATCATGCAGTATCGTAGATTCATGCCGAGGCACAAGCGTCGGAAATTCAAAACTTCAATCTATGTTGTCAGTCTTTAAGGCGAAAAGTCTCAAAAAAAGATAGGTAAAACCTTCCACCCGGCCATAAACTTTAAAAAAAAAGAAATCAATGCTATTGTAAACCAAACTATTTATACCTGGCCTTAACTATTTACGCTATTTATTTGTACAAACCTGATTCATTGCAGCTTGGCCGTTTCGGTGCTCGCAGTCTAGTACCAGCCCACTCAAATCCATTGGAGTCCACACACCAACACTGTCCTGTGGAGCTGTGGCACTGCATCTCGTCGAAACTTCCATCTGCTTTGCATGTTGGTAAAAACCGACCGATTGCTGGCAGTTTCATTGCATCCTTCCGTTTTTGCTGACAAACACTCAGAATTTTACCTAAAAATAACAGAAATAAAACAAAGTATTGAATTGAGATCACCACTTTTTCAATTTTTCAAGCCCTTTGTGAGTCATAGGTCATGAACAGTCATTCTCACTGCCTCCACAGTCCCGCTATGTCATAGTGTCATTCCAAGTCGTATTGCTTGCCCGCTTTAGTTCCTCAGCTCACATGATCTTCTCCAGTTGAGTTTTGGGCGCCTGCAGCGTCGCTTTCTTTGTGAATGTGAACTCTAAAACATTGAACATTTGCCTGGCTGATTCATCTCCATCTCCATTTCTACTTTTTTATTTGCTGCTGCATTTTGTTTCGATTTGTCCTTTTCCATTATTAAATCTTCACTACTGGTGGCATCAGGTCACTTTTAAAATGTCTAAGATGGTCAGCGTGAGCAAACACACATTTACAAAAATCTGGATCTTATCGGCAATGTCTTGTGTAACTGGCCAGGTTTTGGAACCGTACAGCTACATGTAATTAGACAGTTTTCACGTTGTGTCGAATAACCTTAGTTTGATCTTCAGGGTAATCTGTTTTGACCTCAAAAACAGTTTTAAGCAGTTTAACGACAAGAAATGCCGTTCTAGCTTTGCCAGTCCTTTCTATTGCATCTTGTCCTGCTCCTTCGTCTGTGGCTATTTTAAAACACGCTGCCAAGGTAGGTGAAAGAAGTTGGATTCACCACGGCTTTGCTCCATGGGTCTTCCCTCATGATGTTGGTCTGTACTACTTTGGTCTCGCTTCTTTTGACATTGTTTGCCTGGCCGATTCATCTCCATCTCCATTTCTTTTTTCTTATTTTCTGCTGCATTTTATTTCGGTTTGTCCTTTTCCATTAGTCTTCAATACTGGTGGCATCAGGTCACTTTTAAAATGTCTAAGATGGTCAGTGTGGGCAAACGTATCTGTTCATTTTCAAAAGTCTGGACCTTATCGGCAATGCCTTGTGTAACTTGCCAGGTTTTCGAACCGTACAGCTACATCTAATTAAACAGTTTTCACGTTGTGTCTCGAGAATAACCTTGAGTTTGATCTTCAAAGGTAGTCCGTTTTGAACTCAAAACAGTTTTAAGGAGTTAAAGGAGAAGAAATGCCGTTCTAGCTTTGCCGGTCCTTTCTTTTGCATCTTTTCCTGCTCTTCGTCTGTGGCTATTTACATGTACTACGCTGCCAAGGCATTTGAAAGAAATTGCATTCTCTACGGCATTGCTCCATACTTTGGTCTTCCTTCTTTTGATGTTTTCCTTTAGGCCTATTTTAGTATGGTTGACTCAATAACTCAATCAGTTCAAGAATTTTAACCAAGACTGATTCGGAATGACCCACAAAGAAGGTAAATAAATGCAAAGCAACAGGCCAACCGTAGAAAATCAATGTATGAAACGCAAACGTGTCAGTTTTTTTGGTATGAGAGACACACTGCGGGTGTGAGAAATTACGTATGTATAAAAGAAAGGCGAAGGCACTCCCCAAATGAGAGCTCCTTAAACTTTACACCCACTGGTACATGTATTTGCAGACCTCCTTGAGTTGCTGAAATTGCTTGACTTGTTCAAGACAAACATTTTATTATTTCACCTATTATTCCATTAGCTACAGTAAAATAAAATTATGTCTGTTTAAAAATGAAGAGATGTAAAAACTTACAATCAGGCTTCCCTGGAACCTGTACCCTAGTGGACATATCTGGAATTCCTGTCTTGGGGTCCACGCAAAAGCAGAAAGCTTCATGGCATTGTAGCTTCTCAAAATGGCCTTGTCCGTCACAGCTGGGTTTGTATTGTCCAAGCAGAGGTTTTGCCTGGGTTCTTGCCAACATTCGCTTGCACAAAGTGTCTTCTATAAAAACAAAAAAAAAGGCATGACAGATCATGAATGAATACATATAGGCAAAGAAAACAACTAAAATTCTTGGAGTTACACAAAACAATTTATACCCCATGTTTAAAGGTCATGCCCTCAAATAAAGCTTTGGTTTGGAAACAATTTATTCCACTTTATCCTTGGATATACGTATTATCATTACTTTAAAGTATCTACTAAGAATTTAAAGTACATGTACATGTATTCTTGTCTAAAAACACCTTTTCTCTCATATAAAACTTCACATAATAGACCTACATAGTCCGTATTGCATTGACTGTTAAAAACCCTTTCCCATCATTTAGAAGCAATTGAAAATAATTCCTGAAACCTACAGACACAAACAAGACTAGTGACCTGTACAGAGTATCTATGAAGAGGCAAGCACTGTTACCTGATCCACAGTCCAGCTTAGCACCAGTTGTTCTGTTTCGGAACACCACTTTACAGCCCCCACAAGACTGAACTGTACACAATACCTCCTGGGATGGCTTTCCAGGGCAGCCGACATAGTTACACAGCTGGGCGGGGCAATCAGCTTTACTTACCCCACGAGGGCAGACTGTTAGGAAAAACAGAGAAAGCTACAGATCAGGTTTAAACAAAACACCTTCAGTCTGCTCTGACGAAGGGCTAACGCTCGAAACGTCAGCTAAACACTATCCCACAGGCGAAAAACATACCATATCAACTTTTGTTGATCAGACCCATTTGTATAATATATAAACAGTTTGAGTCTGAGATTTCCGCCAACTGAAAGTAGATGAGCATTTAACTGTATGTACATCATAAAGGTATACGGCTGAAAGTACTGTTAGTACTGTTTCGCCCTTGGAGGGAGCCTTCATCACTGCAGCTCAGACAAGGTTTTTGAGACTGAAATCCTCTTGTAAACACATTACAAATAAAGTAGCCTAAGTAAGTCATAAGTCAAGCAGTTTCTTTCTAGGCTAACTGCCACCTTGAAAACTCTACTTAATTTAGTCAACTTCCTTTTCTATACATGATTGTTATTATATCATTGGCTGAATGGTTTTGCGTGCTGTGATGGGTCACTTCCAGGTCTGTAAGTAGCCGTACAGACCTCTGGATCACCTTTTCAAAACCAGAATAACCAACAAAGTCATATAACAAACATCTTATTAGCCTTATTTTTCTCGGTCCATATGGCAAGCTATGGATCCTTGTTTTTTCCTTCCTTGTTTTCATGGCCTGTGCACTTCTCGCTTGGGCCATAAAAGGAAGGAAAAAACTTGGTCCATAATTTGCCAAATGAACCTTGCAGTCGGCTAATAAGAGGTATTTATACAGTCATACTATTCTTAAATTTATTCAAATAATAATTTAATTTTGTCACTTTAAAGTTTCAGCATAGTTGTAAGCTAATCGAAAATCAGTAAAAGGGTGGCAATGCTTTTAGTAAAGAAAGTTTTTATAATTATTATTATTACTATTACCATTAGTATTTGTCATATAAAAAATATTGTTATTAAATATTCCGTAACAGTACGCTAAATAAATACTAACTGCTCCAGGCTTGCAAAATCTTTTCTTTCTTGTGGTGACCAGTTGAAACAAAGAAAACTAAAATATAGTCTTCACAATAAATTGTTGTAAAAGATATACGTACACATGTACATGTCCAACAACAAATTAATATAATAGAATAATGCCTGACCTGGAGATGAACACCATGCCCCACACCCATTACTGCAGCATTTCTTGTCACCATTGCAGTCTTCATCCTGCCCACAAGACACCACACAAGGACCAAAGGCAGCAGCTTTGGGACACAGACCATCTTTGACTGGAAACATTATATTATTTATCAACAGAATTCAAACAAGATATCATTGTTTTATAGATAATTCATTTAATTACAAGTGTTTGTAATTCAATCATCAAAATAGCATACTATAGTGTACATATTATACTGAGCTAATGAATATAATAGTATTTTGGTTATAATTGTAATTTTTGTTAATTTATATATGTTTGTTTATATTATGTGTACTATTTTAATGTTACTTTAATTATTTAACTTAATTAATTGAATGCTTAATCTGCCTCGATTAGCCATAGCTATTTGCAGATTAATCTAATTTTTAAATTGTAATACATTGTTTTCTTGTCAATAAATGTCAAATACTAATGTCATAGGAGATGAAATCCCAGGAGCCCCATTAAGAAATTTAATGACAGGGGCAGGGGAGTATGACACAGGTTTATATTTTATACCAAAAAAACTAAACCCAATTTCAGAATTTCTCTACCCAAAAGAAACCCTATTAAATTTTTCAACATACCTTAAACAATCCAATACAACCATAAACTGTGCTTATTAAATATTACTATTGATTTGAGCTGATGAAAAGTACAACTATCCAAAAAAATCCAGGTGTCTTTGATAGACCCAAAAATATCCCCCCTATCATTAAATATGTGTTCATTTAGATATGTAGGCTGCTTGCTTACTCAATAAGAATTAGAATCTAATTGAACATGATGTTTGACAGATATACATGTAACTGGTTGAGAAACTTGATAAATTAGTTACTAAAACTTCTATAAAGGGAATGAACAATTGCTGCTTTGTTTTATGTTGAACTGCAAACTCTGACCAAATTATTCATTGTTTTGCTTTACAAGAGAGCCAAAATGTTTCTACTGGTTGCTCGTATGCATTTCAATACCTTCTTTGTTTTGTGCATAAGTGAGGGCCAATAAACAGAAGAAACAGAGAATGAAATGCACAATTATATAACAAAGAAATTGAACTGCAGATCAGTTTATGTGTAGATCATATTATGTTTCACTTTATCAACTGAATTAATTTGGTACGTAAGATATAAATTACCTGCTCCAATGGCTTCAATCTGCAGAATTAACAGAAAGTAATGGCAGTTAGGTTTCATTATTCAATTCATATTAAACTATGCTGGTCAACAAGAGGATAACAGTGACCCATTCCAATAATGTGTACAGCTGCTACACTGTTGACAACTACTGTAACTCGTGCAGTTGAATACCTTTTCATTAAACAAAGATCAAGTACTATAATTAACTAAACGGAAAAGTTACTAAATGGTGAGTTAAAAGTACCACTGTTGGTCATATTAACTTTTTGTTAATTAGTCATCCATTACGTGTACAATAAGTTTAATAGAAAAAACTTACATTTTGCTAATTATAAAAATAATAGCAAAATTTTATGATATAAAATTAAAAATCAGCTAAGAAAACTACAATAAAGGAATCAGAAAAGTTACATACTTGACAAATTTATGTACAGAAAATATAAAAAGGGACTAAAAAGATTTGATTCAAAAGGTGGATACAGTGGAAACGCCTAAGTCCCATAACCCTAAAGTCAACATCAACATTCAAGCATTTTTGTGAACCTTTCAGTGGCGGATCCAAGTGGGGCCTGGGGGGCCGCAGAGGCCCGTGATCCCTCCCCCCTATTTTTGGATTTTTTTCTTTTATACAAAAGCGAAAATATGTAGCAAAAAATTAGTACTAAATGAGTGCTTAATTTGTCTCAAAATGCTGGAAATGGCCATTTTAGAAACCAAATTTTTTTAAAAATTTCTGGTGAGGCATGCCCCAAGACCCCCCTTGAAAGCTTGGGCCTTCTGCACCCATTGGTGCTCCTCCCTTTTGAAAATCCTGGATCCGCCCTTGCCTTTGATATTACTTCATAAATTCCTATTCAAATCCTCTCATTACTTGACTGACTCACATAAAGTAGTGTGTACTAATTTGGGGCATCAACAACAACGACAGTAATCTTTATTTGCACTCAGAAATTAATTAATTCTTGTTTTCATATCCACTCAACGGAACGAAACAGGTGATTTGCCGCATGAAAACTGTCAAACAGTGCCGGGAACGCTATAATAGACTGTTTGATGGTTAGATGGAAAGTAGTGGAAGTAGGAATCAGAAAAGGTTATAATTTTTGTGAACGAAGTGATTTTCACGGCATTTTCGCAACCCCCTAAAATGGCGGATTTGAACTCATTACCAGGCCATTACCATGAGGTGGAAACGGTTCTTTAAGGGGAATTAGAATTGGTCAAAAAAAAGAGTGTGGGCCACCTATAAATAACCATGTGAGGCTAGTCTAGATAGGTGGCCTTTTTAAAGGGATTATGAAAAGGAAAGTCAGGAATAAGATAGCCTGTAGTTGGTAAGATTACAGTAAATGCTATGTCCTGTCCATCTGTATGCTAGTACAAATTAACTGAATATATTATTGATTAACTAAATTCAATAGCCTCAGCAACTACTTTACAGTGAAATATGTGAGATAAGAAAACAAATTTCACCAATGAAAATTAGAAAATGAGCAAAAAAGAAGAAAGTAACAATACAATAACAATAACAATAAACTTTATTTATAGAGGGTAACACTAATTACTTAAAAACAAAGTATTCTCCCTTGTGACCCCCTAAAAAATACAGACGAAATTGCAATAAAACACGACGGTTATATCAAAAAAACATGACAGAAGGTAACTTAATAGAAATCATTTGATAAAGCAATTACTACAGTTATCTACACTTCGACAATAACTAAAACTTCTGAGAACATCTAAAAATCTAAAATTTTTTGTTACATCGGTTCTGCCACAAAAGACTGTCTCAATCCCATTATGAAGCATGCAGTCAAATCACTACTTTATAATCACCTGTAACAAACATGTAATGAGAAGGGACCCCAACAATGTTCCAAACATCATGACAGGTAACCTGTTGGTAAGGAAAATCAATTATTAATTGAAATCCCATAAAATGCAAGGAAATGCAGGTTACTGATCATGATAACCCCTCTTTTCTTCTGAGCCACTCTAATCCCCTAGTTAGCTTCAATAAAAATTTCATTTCTTGATGGAGTTTTTTTAAAGCAAGTTATTATTGTTATTCAGGTCAGAAGGCACAGAGTTGAGGTTTCTGATCTTTTCTTTTTCTTTTTATTGTTTGTGTCATACCCATTCAGAGCGTGCATTTTGCAAGATGATTAAAGCCCCCACAAGTATCATCCAGTTAACCAAAATGGACAAGAAAGGACTTGTCCATAGCTGCTGCTTTGAAAAACTAACAGAAAGAGTTGGACATAATAATTATTACAAAGAAAAGAAGTCCACAAAGTATTAAAAACAGCTCATGTCCAATGCAAGTACTTTATTTCAGTAATTCACCAAAAAATTACACATAATGCAACTAAGATGGTTGATTGACTGTGCATCTGACAGGTGAGCTTGAACTAAAATAAATTAAGTTTGACTGAGGATAATAGGAGACAATATTGTCTATATTGAATGACTAACAGCAGCGGAACTCTCAGGTTTGGAGTTTTCCAAACAGTGAGAATCTTGGTGGAGTGGCATGGGGTCTAGGGGGTCCAGGGCGTGTTCCCCATCAAAATTTACGAACCTTGTGCTTTTCATTTACTAGAAATGCACCGATTTCTTAAAAGAATAGACATTTAGGCCTACTATGAAGGCACTCAGAAAGGCAGTTTCCAAAGATTAAACTCCGAAATAGAAGAGTTATCTACCAATGAGTGCCAGTGTGTGAGAAATGCCCGTGTTAGCATAAGAGTGAGAGAATACATCGAAATGTGTGAGACTCACACTGAGATCTCTGCAGTAGCAAGCACCATGGAGGCAACTATGCAGGAAAATTGCCCATTATAAAACAGTATGTTTATACAGCAAGCTGGCCCGAGGCAGGTTATGACAATAATTAGGAACTAAAATGAATCCACCTTCCTACATGCAAATATGTACAATACAGAACTTTTCTTGTTTGCTCGAAATCGTGTGGATCAGTAAAATTTTGAAGATATATTTTTAGTAGTGGTCCGTCCATATCATATGGAACAGCAATACAGTATATAATTTGCGATGCAGAGTTAGACATTAAAATATTAGTACAATGCCTTGTCCAAAAAGTCAAGTACGTCATCCAAATCTGTGTGCAACTCGTACATGCATGATTGTAAATTTGTATACAAACCAAGTCCGACTCAACTCAGATCACATTTGCAGGTGCGCTATGTGATTGTCGATCTGGACTTTGCTAGTATTATGACTGGTTACATGGTTTATTCAAGAGCTAACAATGGCTGAACCACAGAATCAAATGCAGAGCTACTTCTTTACATCTCATTGAATAAGTATATCACAGATCTACTGTCAACGGTGTTGTTCCGTGATTTTTGTTCCAAAGAGCATTCTGATTTGACTAGGAGGACTAAGTGGCCTGCAATCCGTAATCGCTCCATTTCTGTCTATAAGATAATTCAAGTATAGAACAAATTATTTTTTTCAAAACAAGTTTTAAAATAAACAACCCTTTCGTTGGGAGTTTCCGATATCAGGTATATCATATGACTTGCATTATGTCATATGCTCGATTAAACATTATCATTTTCAGCAATTAAAACTAGCTTGCAGTATTAAAATACTCAACCAAAACGCTAAGATTGTAACCTTTCGATTCAACATCTTGCATAAGCGATCGGACAGACTGTGCTAAGTGTACATGTCAACCGATTTTAGCCCTTACCCTAAAAAGGCTTTCCACTATTGACCAACTTCCGCAAAAAACAATCGTGGTGCTTGGCACCAATTGTTTTCGGTATAGGTGTTTGGTACTTCGTGAATGCCTCCATATAGTGACTTCAATGGCCAACTTCGTTCCCAGGGTCTTTGGGTATTTTTCAAAACGGCGGGTGTTTTGAAAAATACCCATACGATCATAGGAATTAGGTTGTTCTTAAACTCTCCGGAGATATATCCCCTGCGCCTTTTTCTCTTTCGTAAAAAGAGAAAATGCTATTGCGATTAACTTGCCTGGTTTCAATAGTTAAAGCTGTAGTTTAAACTGCACACTCTTTTTTGTAAGACTGAGCCAGTATTAAACTTTCGGCTCAGACTGGGTTGTTCTTAATTTTTTTGCGAATTCAGCTTCAAACTGTTCTTAAATAGTACTTATTTCCTGAAACTTCCAAACAGTGAATTAGTTGCTCCGAGCAACAAAAAGGCGCTAAGGAATACGTGTTTGTTATTGTTTCATCCAGCCGGTGTGCGAAACGTTCAATACAGTGTCCCTTGCTTCTCACGCTAATCATGAGCTGTGGGAGACATTGTACTCATATTTTATCGGGGGTGGAAGCGGGATAATTTGAACGTGGTTATTCATTATTCATTTACATTTTATGACCATTATTCATTATTCACCTCAATTTTTTTTTCAATTATTCATTATTCTTTTTGTATCGCAAAGGGAG
>JAOBRG010356350.1:0-12690 GCA_027574985.1 Umimayanthus nakama
AAGGAAGGGCACCTGCCTTTCATATCTCCAAAGGTCAGCGCGGCTGAGAACAGGCAGGCGTTGGTGAAGAAAGGACACTTGCCATGGACTGCCTCCTCGCTGGCGCTGAGCGCCATGATTAGCTTCAACGCTTTGGCATGGGCGTCCTTGGCTGGGCACTGAGCTTTCATTTCACTTATCTGTCCATGAAAAACACTATCAGAGCGATGTAGTAGATACATATATAGACAGCACATGAACAAGCACGGGGACTTTTTTCTTAAGTTTATATTCTTAAACTTTGACTTTAACTCTAATCACTACAATTATACAATACTAAAAGTTTTAATGCATAACTAGGTAGGTTTATACAGAGCTTAAAAAATAAACCCCCGGTTAAAAATGGAAACACATAGTTGAAAGTGAAAAAATCATATAAGATGGAATGTAAAGAATACAAATTGTCGATTACAGACAAACTAACTGGCTTACTAACAACTAACTACCCAACGACTGACTTGCTAACTAGCTAACTAAACTACTAAACAAACTAACATATTGGCTATTAAACTGTCTGCCTGACTGCTAACAAACTAACTAACTAGCTGTTAACCGATTTACTAGTAAGCTAGAGTCTGGCTACCTACAACAACTATTTTGGCAATAAGAACGTATTTTTAGTAACATGAATTTGTCAAAGTAGAACTTGTTGACTTTTTTCTTAAAAGGGCGGAAACTGTCAAGAGTTCTAATTTCGACAGGAAAATCATCCCATAATATACTATTTGGTTGTAAACCGAGAACTTTAAAACGTCAGTCCTAAATTTGCCCTTTGCAAGGACCGCCACAGAATTACGCATTGACTAAGACCAGGTCTTAAAATTCAGGTCTTAAAATTAGAGTAGGATTGGACGTTGTTCGATTCGGATACATTGTTTTATGTGTTTTCCTTTTTTTTCTCTTCAAAAGTCTGAGTGGTGAAACCACATTTTGAATTCCTAACATTTTCGTTTTAAGGCAAACAGTTTAACACAGCACTTCAAAAATCTTTTTACCTTCTTGATGGTGTCATCAACAGACTTCCCATTTATGTCCTTGAATGGACATCCTCCTTGCTTGAAGGAGGGGCAATTTCCCTGCATCCCTTTCAGCTGGGGCACTGCTTTGGTGTAAGGACATCCGCTCTTGAACTCAGGGCACTTTGCCTTCACCTCTGCATAAGTCTTTTTACGAGGGTCCTGTGAATCACAACAATCGTAATTAATCGATCATCACCGTCGTCATCATCGTAACTAATGACTATCGGGCTCTTTGTTAAACATTAATTAATAAGAACAACCATCAAAAAGATAACAAAATAGGATTGGTATGTAACAAAACGTGACAAAAGATTAAACTTCAAAGTTATAAAACTATTCAGCTAAAAAATTAAAAGCTCCGAAACTTTCTGTTGTCGTCAATTTTGTCAATTTCCCTCCCACTAAAAAAACAAATGAAAACAAGTAAAAACTTAAACAAATTTGAAAACTAATACTACACTGGTTGAAGGGCTGTAGAACGGACTTGTTTTAGCCATCCATCAATTCATTAGGCTATATTGACATTTTGACATTTAAAAATAATTGACATGTCCAGCTGTCGCGAAGGTTATTGGTAACTAGAATCAAGATATTTTTACTGCAGTTATCATTTGTGTAGCCATCTGAAAAAAGACAATGACTTGATCTCAGGGACCATAGTTAAATTCAAGTGTCTTCCCTGTGTAGTTGGCGGTCTTGTGAGAAAGCGGAAAATTCTATTTCTTGCAGAGAAGACGGTAAATCCAATTTGTGGCGCAATGTTGAACGAGGTAAAAGAAAAGACTGGGAAGAGGGGCCGACTTTCCGTCCCCCAAAACAAGACCGCCAGTTACGCAGGCCATTATAAGGTGGCTTGAAATAGTTTTTAAGATCTTTTTTTCACAAGAAAACGGTTTACATTTACTTTTATTATTATTATTGCGTTTATGGTAGCAATTTGACTAACAAATAATTGAACATTTCCTTCTCATTCTATTTTTGGTGCTTTAGAGTCATGAAATGTTACTATGGTAAAGAAGCAAGAGTTCTTACCAACCACCTTGAAACCAAAAAAACCTACTTTCCGTAAAATTTGTACGGTGAAGTTTTTTCAAGTTTTCAAAATTGCTTTGAACATCAAAAACTACCAAACTGCCAACTTTTAAAAAGACTATGTAAGAAATTTTCAGAGAAGTTTTGAATGATGCGATTTTATCGTTCTTACAAATGTTTTTCTTTCGATCAGTACAGAAATTTCTGTACGTTTTTTACAACCGTACCAAATTTTAGAACTTTGCACCGTCAACTTTCAGAGATATTTTAGATCGAAATCGAAGTTTTCCATTATTTTTGAGGGTACAAGATTGCTATGTTTGCACCGTACCTGCGTGAACTCGGTGGGCTAATGCAAGCATGCGCAATCAGTGACCCAGACCGCGCACGCCGAGAAACTACTTCGACTGATAAAAAAAGAAGTACCCGACCTTGTTTGAGAGCCATATATAGCTAATCAACTAAAAACTTGATATATCTGTTTATTTCAAACAAACTAGCTGTGTATTCATTTGAGATATCTAACAAAGCAAGTTTAAGTCATACCCCAAGTTTTCATAGCGATTTAAATTTCAAACTTAGACATTTGAGCAGGAAAGGAAACAGAAACATAACTGTTACGTATATAAAAGGAGATGTTTTTGTGTTCACGAAGTTTCTGTCGATGAGTTTTTGTAATTTTTGAAGTATTTGAGGTCATTAACCTGTCAATAAATTGAGCGAAAAAATGGGTGATCACAGTGTTTGTTAAGGAGATATGGTGCAAAATATCACTAAAATGAGCGGGGTTTTTATGCTGATTTTCCGAGATGAGTCTGGAGCGAGTTTTGCAAAAATTCCGTTTTATAAAGATCGAACAAACTTTAAACTTTCTGATTAATTTTACCAGTTGTCAATTTAAATGTTTAATATTTGTCAAGGAACAATGAAATCTCTCAAAAATTATAGTTTTATAATTCATAAAATATTTTATCGCGTCACAACGAAGTTCTAGCTACCCACCCTGTCTTACCTTCTAAATTTAGATCTGAGATAACAAAAAATGTTGTTTCTAGCTGAAAGCATTATCAAAAATGTAATTTTAAACTAACGTTTAAATAACTGAACCTTAGATTGAAACATATGAAGCATAGAACTGGCGTTTTGAGTTGACGGAATTTTAAGGCTTTTTCTTCTCGACGACGACTTTCAAGCTCTCCACCATTCCTTTCAGTCTTCTCTCACTACTTGAGGCAACTCTAATTTTGAATAGTTCGGTAAACCATAAACAGATCGGCCCCATACCCAACAAGGAGACAGACAGACAAATATAAGATAGTTAAGTACAAAAACGATCTTTTTAAAAATTTCTTTTATATTTCAATGACGTCCAGTTCAAACGATTACTTCCCATACAAAGTATCTTAAATTTGATCCAGTAAAGCGTTACGTAACAAAAATCATATAGATAGATGGAAAAACAGATAGACAGACAGACAGACAGACAGATAGATAGAATTTGATAGACGGACAGATGGACAGACAGACAGGTAGATAGGCTGGTAGGTAGATAGATAAACTTTATAAAAGTGTCAAGTATTCTAGCAAGGCCACTCAAACATCACTTATCGGCAAAACATTAAAAAATTTCACTAAAATACATGTTTTAATTTACAATTCTTTGAGAGACTTTTCAAAGTTTGTGTACCCTGTGCTTTTAAATGGTTA
Source organism: Umimayanthus nakama (assembly GCA_027574985.1). Taxonomy (NCBI): domain Eukaryota; kingdom Metazoa; phylum Cnidaria; class Anthozoa; order Zoantharia; family Parazoanthidae; genus Umimayanthus; species Umimayanthus nakama. The sequence continues at coordinate 3,798 of JAOBRG010356350.1, forward strand.
AGCACTAACGCGATACAGCAGCAGTTATTACGGAGTTGGGAGGAACTTTGTGGCCTTGACAAATAATTTTGCTCGCTTCTTACGCGCTTCAACTGAATGGCTTGGTATTCGCGGCAGTGGTCTCGGCGGCAAAGATTGTGATGACATGACGATTAAATCCAGGACGCTGATTGGGAGCTGTTCAATGACATTGCATATTTTCGTTCACTCGCCTTCTTTTCAGTTTATCGCTCACCGGCGGACAGCTTCAGGGTGTACCAGGAGAGTCTGGGATCATGATAGTCTTTCATGTTTTTCGGCATTGAAAACAATTTCAACAACTGCTTTTGCTTCTCAAAAACTGCATCTTTCAGTTCCTTAAAAAAATCTTCATGTCGGAGTGAGCCTTACAAAAAATGATATGTTTATGATCACGCGACATTTAATCAGCGTATTTGAAGTTGTTTACTCGGGACCGGGTTGAGATTGGAATTTCATTCTAACTGTCGCTCCACCGCTTGAAAGCTCCTACGCACTTTGCTTTCCGATATGTTGTACAAAGTGAACAAATAATTTTAGAGTATACTCTGCCTTTACCCACTACCAAGCTTTCGGTGATGCCCGAGTTAGAATCCACCTTTCAAACCCAAACATGTACACAGCTTTTATAATTTTTTATAATTAGCCAAAGCTTACTTGTGACCTGCTGTTTACTGTAGTTAAGAGCGTTTAAAGTGTAACCTTCTTTTTCTAGTGCAATATATTGCGATGGAAACGACGTTATAAAATGAAAAGAGAATCAAATAACTCCAGTTAGCTATTTCAAAAGCATGGTACCTAGATCTTGCTTACTAAGTGAAGCCTTACATATCGATTTTGACCACAAGAAATATCAACTTTACGTTTCTCTCTCGAGCCGCCGCCCCAACCCCCTCAGAAACGTCAAAAGTATTTATCGATGTTTTTGTGCTCTGAAAATAGTGCGATTGTGATAGTCTTTAAGGTCAACAGAGATTACCTTTTACGAGTTTATTTATAGTTACTGTTCAGTTTGAAACCCGAAGGAAATGGCCAAAATGACATTGTTAGCCATATGTATAAATTAAAGGTAAAACTTTAAAATAGCGAAAAAAGTATAGTGTTATCTTCTGTATAGTACGAGATTTTAAAAAAACATTTCCTACGAAGTGAGCTTGAGGGGACGCGAAAACTTTTAAAAGCATTTTTTATCGAGGCAGTTTTGATAGTTTTATAGCTAAATAACTGAAATTCAAAACTGAGTCAGCGTTTTTTGAAGTTTAAAAAATTTTACAGATACCACGATATACCTCAACCGCTTTCGATTACAAAATTGCTCTTTCAGGGTTTTGGCTCTAAAACACAAACAAAGATGCCTTTCAAACGACGCTGACACGGTTTTGGACTGAGAATAGTGCCAAATATGAAAATATAATACTGAATCGGTGCAATCAATCGCAACACGTCCAATTTGGAACTCCAGAAAGGGTAAACAAAGGTCGGAAAACAAGTCGTTCGTTCTCTTTCTTTATTTGAAATTACTAAATAGAAGGTAAACAGTGATTTAAATGATTTAACATTTAAGCGTTCCAGCGATATATAGGTTTATAGGGTTACGTCACAAAATATCAGAGATATGCTCAATCTCTATATTTTTCGAATGAATAATGATATTTCGTAATTATATAGCTTATTGTCGATTTAACGACTTGCTAGGTTACAGCCAAACTTGACGCCTTGGATATTATCCAAACAGTAAATAAATTCCACTCCACAACCAACACTATAGTTGAAAAATACGACATCCGCAAACTATCTAAGGGAAGTGCACAAATCCGTTTCCATGCTGACCTGTAAAGCTAATGCATGGGAAGTTCAAGCGTTCAGAGTAAAAACTTACCATTGTCACTTTCTGACGAGTCCTCTGCATGATCAGAACTACACAAATCGGTGCTAAAATCTCCGACTGTATTGAGCCACTGCCAATGACGGTCTAAACTGCGAAAACACTGCGCCTTGCTTTATACCAGTCAAGCACATGCGCATGCGCTTAAGAGCTTGGAGGGACGCCAAAACTTTTTTTCTCGAAGCTATTTTTCTCGGTCAAAAGTATGAGACACTTGAAATTACAACTCGGGCAGTTTTGGCATTTTTATAGCTAAAAACTGAAATTAAAAACCCAGTCAGCGTTTTTTGAAATTCAAAAAGCTTTTAAAGACATCACGATGTAACTCCACCGCTTTCGATTCCAAAAACACTCCTTCAGGGTTTTGGCTGTTAAACACAAACAAAGCGGCCTTTCAAACAACGCTGACACGATTTTGGACTGAGAATAGTGCCGAATATGAAAATATAATAATTGGTGAAATCAAACGCAACAGGTCCGACTTTAAAACTCCGGAAAGGGAAAACAAAGGTCGGAAAACAAGGTGTTCGTTCTCGTTCTTTATTCGCAATTACTAAATAGAAGGTAAACAGCGATTTAGAGAATTTAGTATTTAAGCTTTCCAGTGATGTATAGGTTTAGAGGATTACGTCACGAAAATAACAGAGATATGCTCTATTAGCTGAAAAAACTACCCAAACTGAACGGTAAATTTTTTCCGCTCAAACTTCTTCGAGTCTTCAAATTAAGAAAACAGTAGTTGCATAACTTCTAAGAGAATGCAAAGAGGTTTTCGTAGGCAGCAAGATCATAAGAAAAGACAAAGTAGTCTGTGCATAAAATCTCATGTCTGTTACCAATCTGTATAAACTATATAAGTTTTGTAAAAAACAGAAGGAACTGACTGATAAATTTAAGGCAAAACTATTTCATATCCCTTTCCAAAATGTTTTCAAAAAGTCCATATCTCTTAACCAAAATATTAGATTTTTCCAAGGCGTGATACAAAGAAACGTCACAGCCGCCGTAATGCCCCAACGCCCAAACAGAGGACTGACGTTTATTGTGGAAAAAATCAATATGCGAGGCTTCCCTTAGTTGACAATTGATCAAATTTTAATCCATTTTCAATTGCATTTTTGCCGTAACTTAAGCAACATTTGACAATTTCAGCCTGATGATCTCATACTTCTTGACTTTGTTGACCAGCGGAGCGGCAATGATTTTGAAGTTTCCTTGAAGGTGTGCAACAACATATGTTCAAAACGATATCGGAAGATGTTTACGAGTTGGCTTGATGGTGTCAAAAAACAGGTCCAGGCAAGATTAAGCTCAAATACCGGAATCTTTCTCAGTTTTCAATTTTTTAACTCGGAAAACATTTGGTCAAAAGCAGTTTGAAAGCGCCTGTTGTGTAAATAGACCAAAAGATATCTAATCTGACGTTACCGGCGAAGTAAATTCTAGAAGAGTCAAGTTCAAAGTATTCAATGTCGTTCCCGTGTTTCTATAGATAACAGAAAGCGTTCCAATTTCTAAAAGAAATGTCAATATTTTTTGGACCTCCCCAGTACCATGCATCGAGATCAGTTTCTGGCAACGCTTCATAAGATATTTGACATGCTGTTCCACGAACCACGGGAAATAGTAATTATAATGAAGTTATGATTGCCAGTTTCGTCCATTTGTGAAAAAAGCGTTTTAGCTCTGTAATTAGGAAAAATATAGCCAGCTACTCGTAGTCCAGACACTTGTTACTCGAGATGCTCATTTACAGCAGTAAGGAGATATCAGCCCGCTTTTGGAGTAGCTGTGAAAACACAGTTGGTTGTCACTTATTTTTTATGACTTACGTGCCGAACGATATTTTCAGTTACTCCCTATATCAGAGAGCTTTTGGCCTGTAAAATTGTAACAAAAAAATATGATGCGCTTTTGATTCAAAATAAAAACCGCAATCAAACAATTCACAGAAAAATTAATCTGGGAACCACCGGCTACTAAATCTGTTACCCTTAAAACCTATTAAAGCCATTTTCATCAAATTCATGCAGAGACAAGCTTACTGAAGAGCCTTACTACTTTAAAATGTAGGTCGAACATGGACCGACCATTTAACTAGCTTTAGAGGTCGTGCAACCCATCCAATGAGTAAAAATAAAGTTTCTACAGAGCCGTTTTGTTTTATAGTACTCATGAATGTATATGTTTTGAAGAAATATGAATCCTGCAGTAATTCACCAAAGCGAAATTAAACTTCGAACGATCTGAAAAGAGCAAATAAAAGATACTTTTGATCTACCTTTGGAATTTATTTTGTTGAAAACTACTCCCGCGCATAAACACGTCCAAAACAACACACACTTAATATACTTTCAACACGTAGTTTTTGTGAAGTACCCTCGTATTTTTAAAAATGCTATTTCATCGCCATCTCATTTGGTTATTACTTTTCTTCAAGGTTCTGGCAGAAAATGACATTTTTTTGATCACGCGACTGATTTTAATCACGCGAAAGTACGTGTGTTTAAGTTTGTTTGCTCAAGCCTTGGTTGAGATTCGGTTTAGATATTGCACTGCAACCGCAAATTTCTGGATCTGCCCACTACCATGCATCGACAATTCGTGCTGAGAACATCTGGAACGCTTTAGAAGTCATCTGATCTGCTGCTCCACGGACCACGAGGAATGCTTAAAAGTTGTTTTATGCTCTTGGACCTTTTTGTTACTTCGTGTGAAAAGCGTATTATCTTCATTATTAATTTTAATATTAAATGATAACAATGGTTTAATAAAATTCCACTGGATAGCTCTTCTATGCTAAATTACTAAAACTAGAATTTAATAACAATTCATAAATGGTGAGTATGAAACTATGAATCTAATAAGCCGTACAGGCGGAGAAAATGTGGTTTTACATTTACCAATAAAAGTCAAAGAGTCAGGGGACTTCTAATTTCTTTCGGCAGGCTGTAAGTGGTTAGCGGAACAGTTTTGGACATAAAAGGTTCCAAAACAAGTGAGAACAACAAGGTTCGGTTCAGTTCATTGGAAGGTAGTTGGGAATAATAGAGGCTACTAGTTGTGTATCTGAAAAATATTTTTACAGCCGCGGTGGGATTAGTTTCCCTCGCAGCCGTTTTGGGAGCATTGGTGACGAGCCGGAAAAACGGCTGCGAGGGAGACTACGGTGGGATTCATTACAGGAATTTTTTTTAAGAACCAGTAAATTTTGGATATAAATTGTTCTGAAATTGTTCTTAAAATTGTTCTTGTTAACATCATGTCAATTACACTTATTTTTTTGGCACAGTGTGGCACAGTTTTGCTTTTCTTCTCTGCTCACCCAGTGTTTATAACTGCAGAAAAAACACCACATGTAATGATGTGATGTGTTTCAGCATAAACTTTCAGTTAAATTTGCATCTGAAGCCGAGCCTCAATTGTTCTTAGTATGTTCTTAATTTTTGGGCAAATTTGGGCTTCGTTGTTCTTATAAAAATGTTCTTATAAAAAAGGGTGTGCGGTTTCCGCGCACTTTTTGGTTGTAATGCATGCATAAAAATTAGTGCATGAATGGCGATGAACTGTGTGTGCGTGTGAGTGTGTTAGTGTGCATACGCATGAGATGGAATATTTTACCAGACAACCTAACACACAAAGTAGGAACATGCAGCTTCGTTAACTTTAGAAACTACTCACATGTATACATGTAGTTGTGGAAAAGTACTCTACTTTTATAACTATGTGTTTGAATTCGTTTCAAAGCTTAGGCAAAAGATATATAATTTAAGGGAAAAAGTGCCTGTTCTGCAGGAAGAATCAAAGCCAGAGATCTTCAGCGGAAAAGTAGTGATTGTATTTCTAGCACAAAGATCAGTGCATTTCAAATTAAACCAAGAATAGTGTTTATCACTTTAAATGGGTCCACAGCTCTTACGAACTAGTTTATTACAGAAAGGACACATTAACTGTATTTAACAGCCATGGAAACCGTTAGAAACAAGATAAGATAATGTAAGTGAGATAAAACGCAACAGATAATATTCCTGTTTTGTTTATAATGAGTGTTTTATACATACCCATGGACTGTTCATTTACAAATTCTGATGATGTAAACAGTAATATCTTGTACAAAGTTCACTGTTAAACACACACAATCAGGAAAAAATAAAAGCGAAATGTATTTCATCATCATTTGCTTCAGCAACTGACTAGTACTCAGTTAGGAAACGAATCAGATCTTTCTCACCTTTGATGTATTTTGTTGTACTATTGGCATGTATATGCTATCCTTGCGAAGGAATATCTTTCTATTGTTGGTCCAGATCTACTTTCATAATATTTTGGCAGCAAGGCATCCCTTGAAAAGCTCTCTCTAACGAAAATCTTGTTATCAGCAAATCTCAGCGCCAGTCTAATATTGAACGTGGACTTATTTTCAAGGACTTTCGTACCATGAAAGAAATCATCCGCGCGTTCTTCCTCGACAATTATTGCATGTGTAGTGTAGCAGAGCAGCAAAGTGCTAGTACAGTTGGGAGGCGATGAAAACGCAAGTGTCCGTTCTGTCTATGTTCATTGCCTCCGCAAACTTGCATAAATTCTTTTTGGCTTTATCTGCATTTTCAGTGCTTTTCCAATCTCAACACAGTCATCTAATGTACTGCTCATTTATTGAATCCTTCGTTTGTCTCCGATAACATGTTCGATCTCCATTTCCGTTAGACAAAATTATGTGCCGCCTATCTAGACATACTTCTTAGTTATTTTAGGTGGCCTGTACATGTACCTTCATTCCCACTGATTCTTGTAATGATTTCAGTTATCAACCAGCGTAAATGCTTATCAAAGTGGGACAATTAAAGCTTTTTGTTGTCGTTCTTGTTTCGATTTACCAGAGCCAACAATGATGCAACCACAAAAAAAAGATAAAATTAAAGGAAGAAGGCAAAATTTAACTCGATAACACAGACCATGCTCTTGATCAGCCTGCGGTTGTAAATTAAAACAGTCAAAACTGAAAAAATGAAGTTGTCGAAAAAACGCATAAGGAGGAATTTGTTGATGAAACAACAAAGAATGGCTTAAGTTCCACAGCAGCAAACGGAGTTTCAAATTTTAACAAGTGACACAAATTTTATAAAGACAGCCCGCCTGTGCGAAAAAATCGTTTATGAGGCGGAGAACTGAAATGCTACGAGTCATTCTCGAACCAAACGTTTTTCAAATTTATTATGCCTTCGCATATATGTTTATTGCCGAAACAACAACAAAAACAGAAGAACAAAACATCTGGAGTGGAAACGCCTTATTTTCGATGTAAAGTCATGTCGGGTTCAGGGAAAGAAAAAATGAAACGTTGTGCAAAGCTTCGCACAGCGACTCATTACTGTAGCCCCAACTCCACAAACCTAGCCTGCGTGCAAGAAGTTAGGTCTTAACCAATGTTGATGCCCTAAGTTTATTTGTTTATTAACAATGAACGAATCCCACTCCAAAATCAAGCCCCATAAATCAGAGAGGCCACCTTACCAACAACTTTTCCGTTTTAAAGAAGTGCAACGGATAACTGGACTGTCTGATTTAAGAAATTTTCTTCATAAAGAAGAAGAGACCATGCTTGAACACACAATCAGACTCCATACGCGCAAAACTATCTATATAAAATAGGCACTATTTACACGCACACTTTTACGTTTTATCACCTCGCACTGTATGTATTAATTTACCAAGTTTTATTCTCTTTTCACGTGAAACGTTGTGTAAACTTGTTTCACTTATTTTTATCATTAGATGTTTAACTAAATCTTATCTTATTCGAGATATTTTTGTCGGAAATAACAACCAAAATATCATAACAAAGCATACCCGAACAGCTGGAAATTAAACGTTTTATTGTCGATCTAACGCCATGTTGGTCTAAAACCTAGCTGTCTTTAGTTTTATCCAATGAGTGAACGAATTCCACTCCTCACTTATCAACCTAAGAGCTGCAATATCACACCCCAGCACACCATCTTAAGTGAACTGGAAAAGGCCATGTCCAAATCACTGGACAGTAAATCAGGTAGCAAGCTCGAGAGCTGCGTTGTAACTGGAGGTAGAAAAACTTAACACGAATCTCTTGCCCTGTTACTGATGCGTTCAAAGTAAAAATTTACCATGATCACTGTCTGACGATTCCTCTGATCAGAACTGTTCAAATCGGTGCTAACATTTTCGACTGTATTGAGCCACTGTCAATGACGGTCTACACTGCGCAAACACCGAGCTTGTTTTACACCATTTGAACATATATGCGCATGTGCACTTTTAACACACTCAGTCACTGACACAAGAAAATAGAACTTTTCCTTTTTCTGCGTCAGTGTCTGTTGCCATTGTCATTGAAATTGCAATTGCGTCGTTAGTGTGAAGCAAGCTTAATTGATCACGCGACAGTCAACGTTTTTGAGTTCTTTTACTCGGGCCTGGGTTAAAGTTGGGTTTCTCTTCCCCTTCAGGTAAGCTGGTTCATATTTTCTTTCTAAACTGTGTGCATATTAATTTGATTTTAAAATGACATCTAACTACACCCTGTTTCGATTCATTGACTAACAACCTTTCGGCTTCGCTGATGCCCGCTGAGCTAGGCTCTGCATTTCAAACCCAAGCACAAAGCTTTTATATTTGTGTTGCATCTCATGCTGACACAATAAGATTTGAGGTTACAAAGTTTCCTTTTTTCCTGCTGTTTATTATTCAACTGTCACCCGCTTTTCTAGAGCAATATTGGATTGCGATGGCAGTGGCGGTATGATAAAAAGATAATTTTAAAAATACCCTTAGTTAACTAACTTTTCAAAGACAGTGTGGTACATGATTTAGGTCCAGACTTTGTTTGTTTTGGACTTTGGTTGATATGTTATCAAATCAGTTTATTCTGTTTCAGCTAACGTAAAATTTGACCATTTCAGTTTGTTGTCCTCGTATTTTTAGATTTTGCTGACAAGCGGGGTATATCTTTTG
>JAOBRG010356350.1:14453-27763 GCA_027574985.1 Umimayanthus nakama
TTAAAAGCTTTTTTTCTCGAGACTTTTTTTTATCGGTCAAAACTATGAGACACTTGAAATTACAACTCGGGCAGTTTTATAGCTAAATAACTGAAGTTAAAAATCGTGTCAGCTTTTTTTTTAAAAATTTAAAAAGCTTTTAAAGATATCACTATATACCTCCACCGCTTTCGATTACAAAAGTGCTCCTTCAGAGTTTTTGGCTGTAAATCACAAACAAAGCGGCCTTTCAAACGACACTGACACGGTTTTGGATTGAGAATAGTGCCAAATATGAAAACATAATAATTGGCAACGCAACGCAACGCAACACGTCCAACTTGGAACTCCAAAAAGGGTAAATAAAGGTCGTAAAACAAGTCGTTCGTTCTCTTTCTTTATTTGAAACTACTAAATAGAAGGTAGACAGTGATTTAGGGAATTTATTAATTAAGCTTTCCAGTGATATATAGGTTTATAGGGCTACGTCACGAAATAACAGAGATATGCTCTATTAGCTGCAAACACTACCCAAACTTAACAGTAAACTTAAAAGATTTGATGAGAATCCATCAAAGTCAGTTTTAGCAGTAAATGCCGTTACAAAATTTTGATTCCGCTCAAACTTCGGCGAGTCTTCAAATCAAAAACACAGTAATTGTATAACTTATAACCGAATGCAAAAAGGTTTTAATAAACACAAAATAGTCTGTGCACAAAATCTCATGTCTGTTACCAATCTGTATAAACTATATAACTTTTGTAAAAAACAGGAGGAACTGACTGATAAACTTAAGGATAAACTGTTTTATATCCCTTTCCAAAATGTTTCCAAAATATCCATATCTTTTAACCAAAATATTAAATTTTCCGACGGCGTGATACAAAGAAACGTCACAGCCGTTAATGCCCCAACCCCCAAACAGAGGAGTGACGTTTATTGTGGGAAAAAATCAATATGCGGGGCTTCCCTTAGCTGACAATTGATCAAATTTTAATCCATATTCAGTTGTATATTCGTTCGTTCTCTTTCTTTATTTGAAATAACTAAATAGAAGAGTTGACAGTGGTGTAGAGAATTTATTATTTAAGCTTTCTAGTGATATATAGGTTTATACGGTTACGTCACGAAATAACAGATATGCTCTACACTCTTTTTTTTATTAAGAACCAGTAAATTTTGGCTGAGCCTGGGGTTGTTCTTAAGTTTTTCCATACATTTGCTTCAAATTTTAACCATATTTCAGCCTCACTGTTCTTAATAAGTTTGTTCTTAATAAAAAAAATAGTGTATTAGCTGAAAACACTATCAAACTGAACAGTAAAGTTAAAAGATTTGATAGCGTTTCCATCAAAGTCAGTTTTAGCAATAAATGTTATTACAAAGATTTCATTCCGCTCAAACTTTGGCGAGTCTTCAAATAAAAAAATCAGTAATTGTGTAACTTATAACCGAATGCAAAGAGGTTTTAATAAACACAAAATAGTCGTCGGTGCACAAAATCTCATGTCTGTTACCAAAATGTATAAACTATATAAGTTATATGAACTATATAACTTCTTGTGGGAAAAAATCATTATGCGAGGCTTCCCTTAGCTGACAATTGATCAAGTTTTAATCCATATTCAATTGCACTTTTGACCTAACTTATGCAACATTTGACAATTTCAACCTGATGATCTCGTACTTCTAGACTTAGTTGACCAGCGGAGTAACGGTTTTGGAGCTTCTTTGCAGGTGCATCAACATATATTCGAAACGATATCGGAAGATGTTTACGAGTTGGCTTGATGGTGTTAAACAATTAGAAACCGATCTTCAAAGAACGGGTCCAGGCAGGATAAGCTCAAATACCGGAATCTTTCTCAAATTTAAATATATACATTTGGTCAAAAGCAGTTTGAAAGCGCCTGTTGTGTGAATAGGCCAAAAGATATCTAATCTGACAATGCCGTCGAAGTAAATTCTAGAAGAGTCAAGTTCAAAGTATTCAATGTCGTTCCCGTGTTTCTATAGATAACGGGATGCACTGCGATTTTCAAAAATGTGTCAATATTTGGACCTCCCCAGTACCATGCATCGAGAGTTCTGGCAGCACATCTGAAACTCTTCATAAGATGTTTGACCTGCCGTTCCACGGACCATGGGGAGTAGTAAAGTTATGATTGCCATTTTCGTCTATTTGTGAAAAAAGCGTATTAGCTCTGTAATAAGGAAAAAACAAAGGCTACTCGTAGACCAGACACTTGCTACTCGAGATGCTCATTTACAGAAGTAAAAAGATATCAGCCCATTTTAGGAGTAGGGCTAGCGGTGAAAACACAGTTGGTTGTCACTTATTTTTTTATGACTTGCGTGCCGAACGATGTTTTGCCGGGCCCCTATATATATCAGAGAGCTTTTGGCCAATCCAGCTGGTGTATACTACCTGAAGGTCTGTAAAATTGTAACAAGTCCAACAGGCGAAAAACATACCATATCAACTTTTGTTGATCAAACTTATCTTTGCAAAGTCAACTTAAATTCTCTGAAGCCATTTTCATCAAATCCATGCAGAGACAAGCTAACTGAAAAGCCTTACTATTAACGTAGGGCAAACATGGACCGACCATTTAACTAGCTAAAAAGGTTGTGCAATCCATCTAATGTGTGAAAATTAAGTTTCTACAGATCCGTTTTGTACAAAATCCTGCAGTAATTCACCAAAATGAATTAAACTCCGAACGATCTGAAAAGAGCAAATAAAAGATTATTTTGATCTAGCTTTAGAATTTTTTTGTTGAAAACTACTCCCGCGCATAAACACGTCCAAAACAACACACACTTAATATACTTTCAACACGTAGTTTTTGTGAAGTAGCTTCGTATTTTCATCGCCATCTCATTTGGTTATTAAGGTCAAGGTCAAGGTCCTTGCAGAAAAGGATATGTTTTTGATCACGCGACTGATTTTAATCACGCGACAGTATGCGTGTTTAAGTTTGTTTAATCAAGCCTTGGTTGAGAATTGCAATGTAACTGCAAAATTTCGAATCTGCCCAACACCATGCATCGACAATTCGTGCAGAACATCTGGAACGCTTTAGAAGTCATTTGATCTGCTGCTCTACGAGGAATGCCAAAGTTTTTCTATGCTATTGGCCTTTTCCGTTATTTCGTGTGAAAAGCGTATTATCTTCATTATTAATATTAACATAAAAATGATAACAATAGTTTAATAAAATTCCACTGGATAGCTCTTCCATGCTAAATTACTAAAATTAGAAATTAATAATAATTCATACATGGTGACTATGAAACTAAGAATTCAATTTACCCGACCAGTGGAGAAAATGTGGTTTTACGCGTACGTTTACCAATAAAAGTCAAAGTGTCAGGGGACTTCTAATTTTTTTCGGCAGGCAGTAAGTGCTTAATAGCGGAACCTGCCTTGAACAAGAGAGGTTCCAAAACAACTGAGAACAACAAGGTTCGGTTCAGTTCAGTGGAAGATCTTAAGTCAATCTCGACGAAGCCAAACTTAAAATCTCCGCCAAGCCATTTTCATCAAACACTACTGTGACTTAGGACTGACCTCAAAACAACACTAAAACTCCAGATTCTACTATATCTGAGTATGAAGATAAAATATTCTTGGTTTTACATGATAGAGTTGGAAGTACTAAATCATTATTGTCATGAAGCTTATGAATAGAATAACAATCAAATTTTCTAAGAGATGGAATATTTTACAAGACATCTAAACACACAAGGTAGGAACAGCTTCGTTAACTTTGGAAACTACTTACATGAATACATGTAGTTGTGGAAAGTATTCTACTTGAATAACTACTGTATGTGTTTGATTTCATTTCAAAGCTTAGGCAAAAGATGTATTATTTGAGGGAAAAAGTGCCATTTCTTCAGTAAGAAGCGAAGCCAGAGATCTTCAGCGGAAGAGCAGAGATTGTATCTTCTAGTACAAAAATCAGTGCATTTCAAATAAAATCAAGAAAGACATATATCAAACACAATGGCTCCACAGCTCTTACGAACTAGTTTATTACAGAAAGGACAAATTTACTGTATATAACAGCCACGGAAATCGTTAGAAACAATATATGACAATGTATAAGTGAGTCAAAACGCAAGGGATAATATTCCTGTTTTGTTCCTAAAGCTTATTTTATACATACCCATGGACTATCCATTTACAAATTGTGATGACGTAAACAGTAATATCTTGTGGAAAGTTCACTGTCACACACAATCAGGAAAAAATAAAAAATGCTAAAACATGATTATTTGGAATGCGAAATGCATTTCATCATCACTTTGCTTCAGCAGTTGCCTAATACTGAGTCAGGATACGATTCAGATCTCTCTCATGCATCGTTGTTATATTTTGTTGTACATATATCAAGGGGAGAGATAGATCTATCATATTTTGCTATCCTTGCGAAGGAATATGTCTCTGTTGTTGGTTCAGCAAAGCATCCCTTGAAAAGCTCTCATTAACAAAAATCTTGTTATCAGCAAATCTCAGTGCCAATCTTTTATTTAAGATGAAATTGTTTTGAAAGACTTTCGTACCATGATTCATGAAGGAAATCATCCGCGCGTTCTTCCTCGATAATTATTGCCGCATGTGAAGTGAAGCAGAGCAGCAAAGTACTAGCAGAGTTATATTTAGGAGGTGATTAAAACGCAAATGTTCGTTGTGTCTATGCTCATTGTCTCCGCAAACTTGCATATATTCTTTTTGATTTTATCTGCATTTTCAGTGCTTTCTATCGGCTGACTTCCAATTTCAACACAGTCATCTTATGTACTACTCATTTTTTGAACCCTTCATTTGTCTCCGATATCATATTCAATCTCCATTTCCATTAGACAAAATTATGTGCAGCTTATCTAGTCTAACTTCTTAGTTGTTTTAGGTGGCCTGTACATCCACCTTCATTTTCACTGATTCTTGTAATGATTTCAGTTATCAACCTGTGCAAATGCTAATCAAAGTTGTAAAATTAAAGCTTTTTGTTGTCGTTGTTGTTTCGGTTTAACAAAGCCGACAGTAATGCAACCAAAAAAGATAAAATTAAAGTAAAGAAGCTCAAATTTAACTCGATAACACAGACCAATTAGTTGCTCTTGATCAGCCTGTGGTTGTAAACTAAAAGAGCTAAAAGTGAAAAAAAGAAGCTGTTGAAAAAACGCATAAGGAAGAAATTGTTGACGAAACAACAACGAATGGCTTAAATTCCACAGCAGTTAACACAGTTTCAAATTTTAACAACTGACACAAATTTTATAAAGACATCTCACCTATGCGAAACAATCGTTTATGAGAGAATTGAAATGCTACGAGTCCGGCATTCTCGAAGCAAACGTTTTCCAAGTTAAACATGCCTTTGCCCACATGTTTATCACCGAAACAACAACCAAAACAGTAGAATAAAACAGAATCAAACATCTGGAGTGGAAATGTTTTATTGTCGATATAAAGTCATGTTGGGTTCAGAGAAAGAAAAAATGAGCCGTTGTGCAAAGTTTTACACAGCGACCGTCATTACTGTAGCCCCAACTCCACAAACCTAGCCTGCATACAAGCTAGGTCTCATCCAATTTTGATGCCCTAAGTTTGTCCAAACAATGAACGAATCCCACTCCACAATCAAGCCCCATAAATTAGAGAGACTACCTTTCCAACAACTTTTCCGTTTTAAAGAAATGCAACGGAAAAATGGACTACCTGATTTATGAAATGTTATTCATGAAGAAGAGTCCATGCTTAAACATACAATCAGACTCCATACACGCCAAACTATTTATTTAAATTTGTCACTATTTACGTGCACACTTTTATGTTTTATCATGCACCTCGCACGGCAATATTAATTTACCAAGTTTTCTTTTCTTTTCACTTGAAAATGATGACATGGAATCATCGAAACGTTGTGTAAACTTGTTTCGATTATTTTTATTATTCAGATGTTTAACTAAATCTAATCTTATTCGAGGATATTTTTGTCAGAAACAGCAACCAAAATATCATAACAAAACAGACCCGAACAACTGGAAAGAAAACGTTTTATTGTCGATCTAACGTCATGTTGGGCTAAAACGTAGCTGTCTTCAGTTTTATCCAATGTGTGAACGAGTTCCACTCCACACTTATTAACCTAAGAGCTGAAATATCACATCCCAGCATACCGTCTTAAATGAACTGGAAAAGGCCATTTCCAAATCACTGGACAGTAAATCAGGTAGCAAGCTCGAGAGCTGCGTTGTAACTTGAGGTAGAAAAACTTAACACGAATCTCTTGCCCTGTTACTGATGCGTTCAAAGTAAAAACTTACCATGATCACTGTCTGACGACTCCTCTGATCAAAACTGTACAAATCGGTGTTAAAATTTCCGACTGTATTGAGCCACTGTCAATGACGGTCTGAACTGCACAAACACCGAGCGTTGTTTTACTCCATTTGAACATATGCGCATGCGCACTTTTAACACACTTAATAACATGTTAAACCAGTGCCATTGCAATTGCAATCACAAGAGCAAATTTAAAGAAAACAAGTGGTAGCAGTCACTGAAACAAGAAAATAGAGTTTTCCTTTTTCTGCGTCAGTCTGTTGCGATTGTGATTGAAATTGCAATTGCAATTGCGTCGTTAGTGTGAAGCAAGCTTTAATAATTGATCACGCGACAGTCACCGTTTTTGAGTTTGTTTACTCGGGCCTGGGTTAAAGTGGGGTTTCCGTTCCACTTCATGAAAGCTGGTTCATATTTCTTTTCTAAATTGTGCACATATTAATGTAATTTTAAAATGACATCTAACTATACCCTGCTTCGGTTCATTGCCTAAAAACCTGTTGCTGATGCCTGCTGAGCTGGGCTGTACATTTCAAACCCAAGCACAAAGCTGTTATATATGTGTGGAATCTCAAGAAGATACAATAAGAATTGAGGGCACAAAGTTTCCTTTTTCCTGCTGTTTACTATTCAACCGCATGTCACCCGCTTTTCTAGTGCAATATTGGATTGCGATGGCAGTGGCGGTATGATGAAAAGAGAATTATAAAAACACCTTTAGTTAACTAACTTTTCAAAAACAGTGTGGTTCATGATTTAGGTCCAAACTTTGTTTGTTTTGGACTTTGGTTGATAGGTTATCAATATTTTATTCTGTTTCAGCTAACGTAAAATTTGACCATTTCAGTCTGTTGTCCTCGTATTTTTAGACTTTGTTGACAACCTGGGTATATCTTTTGCCTTTTGGAGGTGTTTCTTTGTGCATCAAACATATTTAAAATGATATCGAAAGGGTTTTGCAAGTTGGCTTGATGGCATAAGCAGGCTAACAAACGCCGATGTACCAATGAATTGAACAAAGCCAGAGATCTTCTGCGGAAGAACAGTGATTATACGTTCTACAACAAAGATGATTTGTATTTCCTTTTTAAATTGTGTACAAATTGTTGTGATTTTAAAGATGAGATCTAACTATGCTCTGCTTCGACTCATTATTAAACTACCAAGCTTTCGGTGATGCCTGGGCTAGGCTCTACATTTCATACACAAACACAAATCTTTTATTATTTTCTGACACAATAGGATTTGAGGTCAAAATATTTCCTTACTTCCTGCTGTTTGCTATAGTTAATTAAGAGCGTTTCAAGAGTAACCTGCTGTTGTATTGCAATAAATCGCGATGGCAAAAGCGGTATAACGAAAAAAGAGTTTTAAAAAATATCTTTAGGTGTAACATTCGACCATTTCAGTCTGTTGACCTCGTATTTTTAGACTTTATTGACAAGCGGGGTATATCTTTTGCCGTTCTGTAGGTGTTTCTTTGTGCATCAACATATCTAAAATGATATCGGAAGGGTTTTGCAAGTTGGCTTGATAGTATATTATACAGTTAAACCAACGCCGATGTACCAGTGTATTGAATGAAGACAGAGCTTTTCAGCGGAAAAACAGTGATTATACATTCTTGAACAAAGGTCAGTGGGTTTCGAATGAAATCAAGAAAGTCTTATGTCACACTCATGGCTCTACAGTTATTTAAAATACGAACTGGCCTAGTACATCAATGACATACAACACTCATGGAATTAGTTAGAAATAATGTATGCAACTGAGTTGAACTGCAACAGATTTAGTGGGCTGGTTGCTTTTAAAAGCCTTGACCAAACTTCAGTCCTTCTTCATAGGTGTTGAGAACATTAATTAGATACTGGTTAAGATTTAAATTTCCTTTAAATAACCGACCCTATTTGTTTTCGTTCCTTAAGATGCAAACAGTAATGTAGATATCTTGTAGAAAATTCACTATCAGAAACAAGCGGAAATAACTTTAACGTGATAATTTCGAATGAAAATTGCTGTTACGTAATCATCTAGCCTATTGATTTAACTTCTTGCTAGGTTACAGCAAAGTTGACGCCTTGGATATTATCCAAACAGTTAAAAAATTCCACTCCACAATCAACACTATGGTTGAAAAATCAAACATCTGCACATCAACTTAAGGGAAGTGCGCAAATCTGCTCCCATGCAGACCAGTAAAGCTGATGCATGGGGAGTTCAAGCGTTGTGTTTTGACTGGAGGTAAAGAAAACTTCGCACAAATAGATTGGATTTTTATTACCGTATCACTGACGCGTTCAAAGTAAAAACTTACCATTGTCACTTTATGACGAGTTCTCTGATCAGAACTGCACAAATCCACGCTAAAATCTCCGACTGTATTGAGCCACTGCCAATGACGGTCTAAACAGCGAAATCACTACGCCTTGCTTTATACCACTCAAGCCCATGCGCATGAGCTTATTTGTCTTTCTTGATGGCTTAACACGCACGTGTTTGTTTTAGTCCACGTAACGTTGCTCATATGTGAGCATCCCCCGTTACGTCATCGTGAAGACAAGTAACATGTGAACGTTTTTGGCATTATTTGGAACAAATGAAACCCATTTTTATTTCATCCTTTCACGATAGTGCTAGGTGACATTTTGGGGTGAGTATGGTCCTGTTTATATGAGCCCGGTTTGCCGGGAAGCCCGTTGAAGCGGGATCCCGCCTTATTTCTATTTTGCTAATAAAATTGCTGTTGCGTTTACATGAGAAACGGGCTGGCCCGGTTCAGTGGAATCCCACTGTGAGCTGTCATTGTGGGCCAGACATTTTCCCATGTAAACACACTATCCCGTGAGGTGGGACGAAAAAATTATTACTGCGCATGCGTTGTATATCCGCGTGACACAAACGTTACACAGATAGCGGGAAAAAACTTGTGAGTAAACACGCGACAGAGACAAAATCGCATTTCAAAAATCTAGAAAATCGGAAAGAAAGCCTGTTTATTTTCAGACAGCCAAATGTTTCTACTCATATACAACAAAGACGTTTTTTTCATCGGATAAGTATCTGTGTGATGCATCGTTGCCGAAAATTTTTGAAACTATAGCGTGTTTAGAAATGTACACAAGCTGACTGTTTGTATCAAAAGGTAGAGGGAATAATTTGAAAAGGTCAAATATATATCATAGTACTTCACACAGCAGTGCTCGTAAAAAATTGAACAAAAGTGAGAAGATTGATTGCAAAATGCGTTTAACTTTCTTGTTTTGCTGGTCGTCCATACATTTTGTTATTGATTACATAACATAATACGTACAAGACACCCAAAAAATCATCTCGCCCAAACGGGTCAGCCCGGATCACCGGGCTCATATAAACAGGTCCATAATGAGGGGAGTCAGACGGCGTCCGCCGAAAAGACTACCAATGAGATGCTAGCAGTACTTATATTAAAGGATTGACCAAGTCAGGCCTGCTGACCGCAGCAAACATGCAAATTCGCAAGTGCTGCAAAGTTTTGTGTTTTTAGTTTGAAGAAACTTAAAAGCATTCGCAGGACTGGAGTGTACTGATGTTTACTTTTGGTCTAAAATTGACTTTTTGTGATAGAATTCCATGTAACTTTGCAACTGAACGGCAAAATGTGTGTACACTACAGTATGTTTTAGCAGTGTTTCGATTCAAAGGTAAAGTGCAATCACTCTGGAACAATTTTTCGTTTCATACATTTACTTCAACATTAAATTGCAACTTGTGTTTCACAGCGTATCACATGACAATATATGTATCATACACTTGACAACTAATGAGACATATTTAAATTGCACAGGCAACTATATATGATGTTGCTATAATACAAGTGAAATCAGTATAGCTGACCATCAGTAGAGTACCTAAAATGTGTGCAATTCTACAATCGGTTTCAGCTCCGTCAAACCCTATACCAAATGTAGACCATTTAAGGAGGAGCCACCCACTATGTGAGCACAGTTACTGAACAACAAGCACCAACACAGGAAAGCTAAAAAAGAACTGAAACGGTTAAATAAAAATATGCGTATGACACCACAACTCGAAACAGTGGTCCAAGCACTCCCGAAAAAAATAGAAAACAATATGTAAATAAAACAATTTTAACACATATGAGTATATGGGGAAGGGGGGTTTAAATCAGTGGGGGAGGGGGGGGGGGTCATATAGTTTTTAGCCAGAAAAAAATGAGGGTTTTTAAAATATTACACAGGTACAGAGTTTGGGGGGTCACCTATTTTTCTATATATATACGCTCTGATTTCTTTTTTCATTTGTATTGCACAAAAAGCTATGTTAAAGATATTGAAAGAAATAATATTAAATTTAAAATGAAAAGCGGTACTAAATCACTGTATTTAAAATTTATGTTTAAGAGCAGTGCCTTTAACTAAAAATTTATATTTTAAAAATTCCGAACATAAACCAAATATTAATGCCTATGAAATCTATGACTATTTCATAAAGAAATCCTACACAACAACTTTACCATTTCATACATAAAAAAATAGTTTAGTTTTTGGCTCAGATTGCAGTAGTTTCTCGTTTTGCAGCAGGGTTTAGTAGGACGCACGGGGTTGGGGCATGGTTTTTTATGGTTAAGGCAAAGCAGGGTTGCAAAATATCATTCCTTAAAATTTAAAATTACACCTCGCCACCCCCTGCTAAATT
Organism: Umimayanthus nakama; assembly: GCA_027574985.1. Taxonomy (NCBI): domain Eukaryota; kingdom Metazoa; phylum Cnidaria; class Anthozoa; order Zoantharia; family Parazoanthidae; genus Umimayanthus; species Umimayanthus nakama. The sequence continues at coordinate 25,487 of JAOBRG010356350.1, forward strand.
ATGACTAGTCCCTAACTCGTAGTCGGTTCCCATTCATAAAAATTTTACTATCATGAATGTACAATCGACTCCGTTCTTTCGGCATTTTGGCAGTCACAAAATACGAGATAATTATTAAGTATTAAAAAGGTAGGACAGAGTAATAACTCCATCCATCAAAAATCCTTTGTTAGCACTGGACACAGAATCTAGTTTGATATCTTAGGCAAAACTTGCAAGAGTTAAAGTGACTTTGCATTTAGTTTGATTTAATCCAGCGAAAAGGTTGCTGTGAGTAGCAGCCGTTTGCCGCTCTTTGTTAGTTACTCCAGAAAACGCGAGCGGGGGAGGTTAAACTTAAAGTAAGAATAGTAAATTATACGACTTCGAGTTTAGTTTGGAATTTAATTGCACGAGTGGCTTTTTCGGAAAGTATCAAAACTGCATGAGCCCTTAGCGCGAATGTAATTTGAGCTTTTCCTTGAAAACCCAACGAGTGCAAATAGATTCCAAATTGAACGGAAAAAGTCGTATAATTCCCTTTAAATAATACACATGAAAAAGTTCTGAAGAAGGGACGAACGTCATGTGATGAATAGTTTATTTTTAAAATCCCCTATAGTTTACATGAGTTGCCAATCATCGGTGGACAGTTCGAAGCAAATTTTCAAATTAACAGCAAAGTACTGAAATTCAAAGAGGGTAATGTTTGCAAGTTTTTCAGTGCAATTTGTATTTTCAATATTTTTGCTCTTTGTTTGGTTTTTTTTTGTTGTTTGTAAAGAAAAAATTGCACTGCTTTCAACCAATCAGATTCAGAGTCGGCTATCATAAGCTCTTATCCAACAAGCGTGAGTGGAATAATTGTTTTATTAAATACCAAACACTGGATAAAAATATCTCGAAATCTATTTTCTACCAAGTCGAGTTTTCGGCAATTTTAAGGGGAAATTTTCGGTGATAAAATTTTTAGTTTCCATATTTGGACATATTGCAGTATACAGGATTTATACCGTGAGTAGAGAGCCAATCAGATTGCCGGAGTTTCAACATCCAGTGCTCGGCATTTAATAAGAAATTTTATAGTTAAGTTTAGAAATTACAATATTTTAAGCAATTTATAATTTCTAAGTCGTTTTGCAAACTTGCTTTTGAGTATTGTCTTTTAGAAGATAAAATGTATGTAAAGATTCAGTTTTTATTAGCAAGTCTCATCCAAACGAAACTTTCCTCAAAAGTAGAAGGAACCCCGGTAAGATACCCAGGAAAAAGAACAGCAATTTTTTCGCTTTCAACAAGATCTCGTCAACTGAAATTGAATTTATTACATAATCGCAACTCCCTGAAAGCTAAAAAAGATGTTTAGGTTCAATGTTTGACGTTCAGCGACTCAAAGTAAAAACAATAATTGTAACAGCAGTAGCCACATGCACGTTAAGTGTGCCAAATTTTGAAATAGGGCAGGAACAAATGATTTTCTCAGGAGCAAGTCAGTGATGGTCAGACGTACGCAAATTAAATCTCCTTTGCTATACTTTACTTTACTTACTTTACTTACTTCACTTCACTTCACTTCACTTTACTTTACTTTATTTGACTTTATTAGACTTTACTTTAACTTATTTTACTTTACTTCACTTTAACTTACTTTGATTTACTTTACTCAACTTAACTTAACTTTATTTAACTTTATTTTACTTTACTTTAACTTGCTTTACTTTACTTCACTTCCCTTTACTTTGTAACAGCAAAAGTCAGTGGTAGGTTTTCTTCTTGGCCTATCGTAACATGTTTGTAAATGGCTGTATATTTTACCAAAGGTCCACATTCATTAAAAAGGTTTCTCGGTTAATCTTTCATCCTAATTTATCCAGTTTTCAGTTGGAAACGGTCATCTAAATGAAGCATAGAGTTCGACTTTTATAGACAAACAAAACTACCATGGCAGGTCTGTTTTGGGTGACGACGCAGTATACAAATCAGACGAGTTTGTACTGTCATACAGAGTTTATTAACTAAATTTGAGACAATTAAAGCAGACGAAACCCGTCAGCTCCATTTTCAAACCAACCGTTGGTTATACCGCCGCTATTTTGAGTTTTCTCTTCAACCACGGATGCCTGTTGCTGTTTTCTGTCTGCATTTTCAGAACTCCTTTTTTCATTAACATGGCTTTTAGTGGAAGTTAATGTTGGTAGAGGAGTATTCAGTTTCTTTTGAGTACTGTTCATGTTAGAGATCCTAGGCGGGGGGGGGGGGGGGGGGGGGGGGGGGGGGGGGGGGGGGGGGGGGGGGGGG
>JAOBRG010356351.1:0-12975 GCA_027574985.1 Umimayanthus nakama
ATATGGTATGTTTTTCGCCTGTGGGATAAAGTGTTAAGCTGACGTTTCGAGCGTTAGCCCTTCGTCGGAGCAGACTGTTAAGCTGACGTTTCGAGCGTTAACCCTTCGTCGGAGCAGACGGTATCGGTAAGTATCTTGACCTCTTGTATTTTGTGTATTCTCTTTTTTCTAGATTTGGGAAATATTTGCTGTGACATCTCGCCTTACTTCAAGTTATAGTTCCCTTTGTTTTATAATGCACGAATTGTCCAAGTTTTTTTTTCTTTCTTGGTTTTAGTTCGTCTGTCAAATTATTTTTTACCTGATTGACAAATGACTTGGATCCATTGATTTCTCCACCCAAAAGACACTGGCTTCTAATCCCGCAACTTCGTTTTTCTTTTGTTTGGCATTTTTTTAGCGAATATTCTTATTGTTGTTTTGATTTAATCATTTTCAAAAGTAGCAACTGCCAAAATTGTATTCTTCAGCTACTTCGTTTACAACTGCCGGAATTTACATGGTTAATGTATTTAACTTCGCCGTTGGAAAAGATGTGTTAAGTTTTCAGTATACAGGTTACTTAAGAGTCTTATTATCGAGTGGTCAGTCATGTGTCTGTGGAGGTTTGTGTAACATACTGACGATTTTACCACTTATGAAAGAACCTAATCTACAGTGTATTTCTGGTTTTCTTAATTTGGAAATGGGATAAAATTGTCTAAGATAAAAACATCCAAGAAAAACGTTCAAAGATATTTCACTTAGTCAAAATGAAATGCTTAACCAAAATCAGAGACTAGGGAACATTGATGCAACTTTGTGCTTAATGACTGCTAACTTTTGTTATATGCAAATTACTCCCTAACAAAAACTTCGTTATGTAAATTTGAGCTGTCATCTGATTCTTCAGTAAGTGTTATATTTACTAGTTTTTATTATATGATATTTTGAAGTATTGTAAGGTACTACACCCCCGAACGTTACGAACACTTATTTTGCACGAATTGCTTTCGTTTTAATCATTAAAAAGGCAAGTCCACTCCTCAATTCAAAGACATGCAGCTATGGGTCTTGGAGAAAGCATTCATATGTTGGAGAAAATAGGATCGGGAAGCTATGGCGAAGTGTACAAAGCCAAATGGAGGGGAAGAATAGTCGTAGCTAAACGACTTCACCCAGTTCTTGTCCGGTACAATCCTGGAAAAGAAAGTGCAGCCACGCCAAAACTTGTTGAAGGAATTCAAGCTATAAGAGAACTTAGACATCAAAATATCGTGGAAACCATAGACGTGATAAACGAAGAAGGGAAACCACCTATTTTGTTAACGGAGCTACTAGACTGCAGCCTCTCTGCTTTGGTTGCGAGTTCGGAGACCGACCCCAAAGTCTCCACAAAAGATGTAATTTCTATCATGCTTGATGTTGCGAGAGGACTTGAGTACTTACATGATCAAAAGACGCCAATAGTTCACGGCGAGATCGCCCCAAACAACATCCTTTTGGATTCTAACAAGCAGGCTAAATTAGCCGACATTAGTCTCACGAGGATAGCCGCGGACTATCGGACATTTATCTCTGATACTTACGCCTATAGAGCGCCCGAGACACACTCAGTGAAAATCGAGAAAGAAATCGAAAATGGTACAGCGACAGATATATTCTCTTTTGGAGTCAGCATGCTGCAAGTGATTGTTGGCCATCCGCCATGTACAGTTCTCAACCCGCTAGTTCAAGACCCAGGTAAGAGCTACTACAATGCCAAAGACCAACTTTGTTTTGAAAATAAACATCGCACCTTTTCTCATTGGAAAACGTTTTGGAAGAATAACAAAACATAAAATTAGATTGCGGTTATTATAACGGAACAGGATAAAAGTCGGACGTATTTTAAAGTAATGCGCCTTCTCGGGGTCGTATACAATTAATTGATTATCCCAATAAAAAAGATCGAGGGCGGAAGCAAAACTATGAATCACGAATCAATTGCGGAAAATTTGTAGGTATCTTGAGTTTATGGTTCGAATTGAACGAACGAATGAACATAAATCAGGAATAAGTAAAGTTTACTACAGAATGAATCAAGAATCACAGAGAACATTGGACATGAATCACGCTCGTTTTCACCATTGAACAGCTATTGTCTGTTTTTATACTAGAGACGAACTATCCGTCTGTTATTGTACGTCTCCAGTATAATTAAATACGGGACGAACTACTTCAGGTACTAAAACTGTGTCTAGAAGAACAATATAAGATTTTACGTCTTCGCAGATGCGCAACGGAGATAATTCATTTGGATGGGCGATTCATCTTCGTGCTCGTACTCATACTTAGACGAGTTATCAGACGCACTACATAACTTGCCCAAGTTCACTTGCCTGCGAAGTCGGGTAATCCGGCGTCTCCTGTATAAAGACAGCCAGGGTTGGAAATGTCAAGTGGTTCCGTCTCCATCCCTGAATTAGGGTTGCGAGGTTAATATTTTAAGGGAAGCATTTTGAAATACTGCTTAACTGAAGCGATCGAAGTCTGATATAACTGTTCGTAAGATGTGTGGTTCAATAATTAGAAAGCAAAGCAAGAGTGTTACCAAAAATCCCAGGCAGTGCGAACTATTTGGGTAAATAATACAATTAAGTAATATTTGTTGCCGACTTTCAGGAAGCGCGTCTTAGTTTATTTCTACGTGCATGTTAATGTAATGTAAAATAGCCGGCATTAATTAGGCCTTAATACCAAGCAGATTATTGAAACTAAAACAAAAATAATGTATGTTTACAAAATAAATCCCTTTCATTGAGAACTGACAAAAGGTTTCTATATAATTGAATCACAAACTTAAATGGGTTACACATTTTTTTCTTTAAGAAAATTTTACATTATTTTATTTGTGGTTACTTCATAACTATTCTCCTGCTTCGTTGGTGCACGACCATGTTGTATTAAATAATCGATAATTTTGAGCGTGCCACTCAGGATGAAACCAGCTCAAAAACAACGTCTAATTTGCATTTAACAATCGGTTTTTCTCAGTATCCACTTGGTCTACCAGTAATAATTTACATATTAGCATTTGTTTTAAAAGCTATAAAGAGTAATAACTGAGATTGGTAGTCAGTTTGGTATAAATATGTTCAAGAAGAGCTTGGCAGCAAGCAGTACAAAGGTGTTTACTTTGTTATATCACACTTTCAACCATGCAGCTTTATACACCAAAACCAAAAGAAGTTGTCTTCTGATTTGTTGCCTTGTGCATTGCGCCTTGTTGCATACCCAGACCGAAACGCACCACGGATATAACGAAGAATGAATAGCATTGTAGGTGTCTACTATGATACAGCGACATTCGTTATCCACATTGCCTCCAGGGCTAATACACGAATGTCGCTGTTATATTTAGGCACCCATTTAAAAATTCGTTGCATCCATGGCGCGTTGCGGTCTGAGTATGCAAAAATTCGCAATGCACAAGGCAACAAATCAGAAGACAACCTTTTATGAATAAGGTGTATATAATCATATGCATGTTTTTAAAGTCGCTGCTGCAGTCAATAGTTACTGATCACGCGGCACTCTACAAATAAAAAAATTATAAAAAAGAATTAAAGAAAAAGCATTACACATGACGTGCGCAATGCATTAATGCACGCTAGATAAAGAAAAAGATGTTATTCGCCAATGCTTGGCGTTTGAAAGGAAAAGCATCGCATTATGTTGATGCTTTATTTTGAATTCTCAAAAATGTTTGCTCATAAAACTCTGCTTAAGATTGTTTTTGGTTTATGCTTCATTTGTGGGCAAATTCGAGTCTCCACGTTCTTATAAACGTTGTTATTACTTAAGAGAAAGCGTGTGTAGGACCAGGAAAATAATTATTAATAACAACGAAACCCTTACGTGTTCCAAGTCATCGATAACAATCTGTCGAAAATTTAGTTATTAACAACTAATAATTTTTTTTCAAAATAAATAAAATTGTTTTAGTTATAAACAACTTAACCTATTTGCAAAGTTGACATGTGTAGTTAAGGAGTCAATAGCTTTATTATTTGAAAAGTTGTATCCATCACTAAAAAACGTCAGCCATTCCATTTGCTATTGACCACTTGATTGTAATTAGCTCGCCCCGTACTTTTTAAAACGGTTAATGTACTGTTTGGCAAGTTTCCACGATATATATATTTTAAAAGCTATGGAACATATTACGAATGTTTTTGCCGACACTCTCTGCTAATACTTGTCTTGCCAGCATGCGTTGCAACTTTAAGACACTAAGAGGACCCTGGGGATGGGCGAGATAAGCTTAGCTCCCGTCACGCTAATTACAATACGGTTAATGAGTTCTTCGTCTAATTGCCACGATAAATATTTTTGTGAATGCTATTGAACATGATACAGATAAGTTCGAAGCTTTTAACTTTAATTCTTTGCTAATACTTGTCTTGCCAGCAAGTGTTGCCTGCCTCAGACACCACAAAGACCTTGAGGAGATGGGGAGCGACCATCCGTTGAGAGGCCTGGTAATGAGTTGTCTGGAATATGATCCCACACTACGACCTAGTGCAAGTGGCATCGTGCAGCACCTCGAATCTCAAGAGTTGGTAACTGGTGAGTAAGCTTAAAGGTTAAAAAAAACACTATTTACCTTACTGCTTGCTTTAGTTTCATTTCATTTCTATTCGGAAATTGTCTGGGTGAAAGGTGCGAAACGAAGTCAAAGCATTGATATTACATAAATGCAACTGTCCAACTGCTGATCACAAAAACCATGGTCAGTCTCCCTAAAAACTGAAACCCAGAACTTCTGTACCGTTCCTAAGTTCATATGAGGCTACCTTCACCGCAGTGCCTAAGTAAAGAAAACTTGTTGCATAAAGGCGGGGCTCTTTTGCCACCCTTAGCCAGAGTGAGTCCTTCATTAAGGAGAGCGTTCGTTGAGACCACGTCCTCAAATGGTCGTCTTTCGCTGAACTCCTGGCGCAGCCAAAAAAATGTAAATTAAGGAAAACTTGGTATCTCTTGTGTCTTGGCACATAGTGTGTCAGTACTCATATGGTCGCTTATTGAGGTGTTGATTATGACTGGATGACACTATAATTTAAACCCATTCATACTGGGCTTTTATTGCGTTCCCTGGATGGGGGAGGGGGGGTTTAAAACGCCCCCCTTCATTTCTTTAAAACTGTAAGTATATAGATATCAAACTTATACCACTAATCAGGGCGTCGTGAGAAAAATCTATTGCTAATATCTTAAGTCAGCTCCGACGTCAAATGACGTCACTAAAGCGTCAGCTTGGATTCTCACGGTGTTGATCTTGGATTTTCGGACGCTGTCAAAACACATTCAAAGCATATTTTTTTCTGCTTCAAATGTTATGAATAACTTCAAGCACTGAAAACTGAAACAAAAACACGAATTTAAAAACAAATTTTAAAACGAATTTTAAAACGCGTTTTAAAACCAAATTTGACCATTAGTAGCAGAGCACCGGAATTCAGTTGCCATGGCAACAGGTTAAATAACAACCAAAGCCTTACAACAGCAAATTGTTCCCAGATAAATTTGAGGAAAAGTCACGAAGTAGGAACACTCTAGACGCAATCGTTCGTGAGTAATAAGGATTAAATTCTTGTGTGGCACCAAACGCCCCCAAGTCTGAATAGGGTCAAAGGTTGGCTAAGAGCTAGATCTTAAGATTCTTTTTCCCATCCAGCAAAAAGCAAGTTGAGCGTCGATGCTTTGTTTGAACAATAAAATAGTGCAAAATTTCGTCCCAAACATTGTTTTATCGCTGCTTAGAACTGTCCTTACTGCTTGCTTTCCCAATCGTTCTGCTCAGTTGTTGCCAAGTTTGAGCTGAAACGAAGCGTCGTCAAACTGGAGGAGGAGTTCGTAGAGTGGATACCAGTCCGCCGCCTCACGATCCGCGAGATGGAGGAACTTGACCTGGACAAGATGGCGGCCCAGCTGGATGAGCACCACAGAAACATCAACATCGCCACTGCCGCCGCAGCCTCGACCTCCCTCGTCGCTTTCGGGATGGTTGTCGGTAAGCTCACAGAAGTTCCTACGTAGTTAAATCATAAGGCACACACATACCGAAAATAAACTATTCCGGAATGTATGAAGTTTACTTCGGGAAGCTTTCTACCACTTCTATAGTCTTGTTCACCCAGACCAGGGACCGCGGAGAAGGAGGGTAAGATAGAGTATATACGACTTTTTGAAAATTATAAAGAGTTACTGAGAATTAAGTATTTTAGACCCACCACTGTGAGTCACCTGTCAGCCCTACCGCTTTTAATGCAGCTCTGCCAACCCAGCCGACTGTTATCAGTGCATGTTGTTCGGGTTGGACAATGCAAGACCACAGAAATGGTCAAAAGCTTTCCGAAGGAAAGCTAATGCACTCAAGAAAAGGGCTTTTTTGTAGTTAGCAACATTACCCGGATGAATGAGTCCCCATAGCAAAAGTCACGTCATATTTTGTCCATATCACGATCAGTTTGAGTTGGAAGAACCAGTGTTTTGAATCACAGGCCCTACATTCCCAGCCAAGAGTCTCTGGACAACCTAAAAAAACGCCTCCGCGCTTCCCCTTTTTCAGTGTTGCCACGATGATATCAACCTTTGTTGCAGTGTTTCCTCCAACATGCAAAACAACATTGGGAAGGGGGACTAGAGGAAAAGGAACCCTTGTGGAGTATTCTTGTCTGAAATCATTTTAATTAATACCGTATCTGATAATTATTTACAAACAACTTAAGAAATTTAGTAGTGGTAAATTGCAAGGAAAAAGATTTTTTTTAACGGTGATTGTTTTAAAGCAAATTTAAATATAAAGAATCAAATTATGGAGATAAATTGGATGCTTTCATGTTGTCTTATCCAACGGGTAGCGCTTGTTAGCTTGGTGCTTTTGTTGTCCTTCTGCAGCGTTGCGTTTTTGTTATTAAATCTTCTCTCTAATCTCCCTATCCACATATAATCAGTGTAAAACAGAAATTGAACTTCCAGTCGAAGTCCTAATCTGTGCGTGTTTTTAAATGAGCGATTTTTCTGTTTACATTTTAGTGATAGTCAAACAGTAAAAGCACAGCTGATGTGTAAATGCACGGCGTGTACTATTAGGACCATCATGACTCAAATATTCATAGATTACCAATTTAATTTAATCGAATCACTTTCTGTTTCCATTATTTTCTTTGCTTTTAAATGCTGTCATTTACTATCACTAACTGATGAAGATTTTGGAAATATTTTGAGACAGACGAGTTAATTACCTTTTATCTTGTCTTGTAGGCGGCTTTATCGCTTCGTTCTTCACTGCCGGAGCCGCGCTTCCCGTCGCAATTACCGGGGGCGTCATAGGTTCCGTCGGCGGACTGACCACGTTTGGGTCCAAAATGGTGGACATTGTTCTCTCCAAAATTGCAAACGGAAAAATTGCCGATGCGCTTGAAGACAATAAAGCTGCAAGCACGCGCGTCCAGACACGATTGGATGAGCTCGACCGTCTTATTGTCCAAAACGTTCAAATTGCGTTAAATAATAACAACGCTGAAGACCAAGAAGAACCACAAAAACACAAAAAGGAAGAAGTATTGAGGCTCTTTGATGACGTGACTGGTTTTTCAGTCTTAGATATGGAACAACTGCATCCGTTGTCCGGGGGGACGAGGGGGTTAGGCGCGATGCTGGGTGTTGCTGCATCCAGCACAACTGCTGGGATGCAGGCGATGCGCGTCGGCACGGCGGCGTTTGATTCCCTAACGGCTGCCGCGAGAGCCACGCACGTTGCTGGGTTCCTACTGAGCATTATTTCGCTGCCTTTTGATATTTATTTCCTGGCAAAGTCGTCAAAAGAGCTAATGGACCGTTCGCCCTCTGAAGTGGCCGAGGCGATCAGAAGCATCCCAGCGAGGATGAATTGTCCCGAGGAGAGCCAGATACCTGAACTTGTTCGCGACTACGTCAGACACAAGGCGAGTGAGGCGCTGCAGGGGTTAATCGAGGACGAGGACGACGCCGACGTCGGGTTTGTTAACGCAGAACTGCAAGTCGATGGTGACACTTTCGAGTAGTCGTGAAACTGAGTAATTCGCTTAGGACTCGGCCAGACCACTTTTCGTGCTTTTTGGTTTGAAAACGAACCGTTGTTTTACAGTACTTTAGTGGCAATCCCTTGTGCTACGTTGTTCCGTATACTTACCGTTATTTGATTTATATTTGGACGGTGTTTTTTTCCCAAAACTTATAAAATGGTGTAGATTTGACGCTGGTTTTGTACTTAAAAGCAAATAGCGAAAACCGGAAAAAAAGAGTGGGAAATGCTGAACATAAAAAGCCAACACGAGCATAGTCAGCTTTCTTGCTTGCAATTGTATTTGCAACAAACTGCTACGATCAGTTTCTCAATAGTTTCCATGTCTGCGCTTGGTTTGTAATTCTATGAGTAGAATGACGAGTATGGTGTTGCACTTTTGCCTGGGTATCATCAAGTGAGCGTTACAGTACGGCGTACCTGCTTCGAGGGTTGAGACGAATTCATAAGTTGGTATTGAAGCACTACAGTACTAAAGTGTTGTTGTCCACGTTATATACCATCTTGCTCTCAAAACAAACAAGTATTTATTTAATGGCAGCTCTCGTTACTTATAACAATCTTTCCTACAGAATGATCTTCGAGGCCAACATTGTTCTCTAAATTCTTTCCCTGGCACCCGAGATTTGTGAAACACAATTTGGTGCATGCCGAAACACCAGTTTCAAGAAAACTACTGCTCAGAAAGCGATTAAAAGATTTCCCGTGCGGCAAAGTGAGCAGATCAACACAACGTAATGTAGAACTGGTTTAAAATACATCAAACCTTGGCGTGGCAAAGGTTCTTTTTGGTAGGCTACGATCGGTATTGCTTTTTACATTTTTTTGGAAAAAAGCACAAGTGTGTAACACAAGTCTAATTAATTTATGGAAAAGAGAAAATATTTCGACAGTTGTTACTTCCACCATGTTGATTAAGATCTACTTTCTCCTTGCAGTACCAAGAAGAAAGAAAGCCCCTGCCATACCTTTATCTCTAAACTCCTTGGAGTCAAAAATAGCAATGACTGTATCGGAATAGTAGCTATAGCAACATAATTGTCTGAGGTAATTGTTTTCAGGTGCGCATGAGGGCCAGAAACGTAAGCAATTTGTCCCTTTTGCTTTGTCGATGTACGTCAGATAACGTTCTGATCATAATGAGTTCTTGCAATCCAATTAAAATACTTGACTCAAAACTCTTTTCGGGCTTTTTCAATATCAATAATTAGTAATTTACCACATATCCAGAGAAAGGCATCGGGCATTGCTTATCAGTTATGTAAAGACAAAGAGAAAACGCTTTCTACAACCAAACATGGAAAAGAACTTCTAAAATACCCGCTTTTTTGTGAGAACAAATTTTATAGGAACACCAGGCTGAGATTTGCCTAAAACTTGTAATTACTAAGAACAAGCTTCCAACAATCACCACTGAGGCTGAAATTTTTGCCAGAAATATTTAAGAAGTTTATTTAATTTTTGTACAAAGATTGAGATGTACAAGAAAAAAAAACTTGTCAGAATTTAGCTTGGTCATCGCCATCGGGCGCTGCGAGAGTGATCAGCAAACTCGTCACGTTCGCGAACGCTGCTTGGACAGCTTCAAACACATGTTTCTTACACCCAGTATAACTTACAGTGCCATGTTGCATGTATTGTTCCAAGCAGCTAGCTCACTGTTTAAAAGTATCAGGAGAGAAGAAAAAATTTACATTTTGAGGCTGAGAACATCCCAGTCTCAGTCAGCCGAAAGTTACTGGTTCTTATAAAAAAAACGCGTGTAACACTCCTATATGACCTATTAAACGTAAGCATTTGTTAGTCTGTACTCTACCCTAATTATAAGTTAGTTATGCAATGTGCAGTCACTCGAAACTGATATTCAATACATCAAACAATAAGAAGGTCAGATATATTCATCCATTCAGTTTCAGAGGAAGTCACTGCAGCGTGTTAAGCGATTGTCTGCTCTCTATATTTGCATACGATAACGCTGCACAACATGCCTTCCGGACAAGGTTTGCTTCAAACTTTGAGAAAACTCGACATAAGGAAAGTTTCTCTAAGTTCAGTGACTTTTGTTCGTCATCCGCTAATCATGATGGCGGTTTACGATATGGTGAGTACAATTTTAACTTTTGTTCTTATAAAACAGCTCGGGGCCTCTGGGTCTCTCCTTTTGACGTATCGTCACTCGTGTTTGTTGACAACTGGTTCAGTGACTGTTTTAGTGATATATGATGTGTCTTCACATACAGATTTTGGTTTATAAAATGCCTGCGTTGTCTTGAGACAGCTCAACTGATTTCGGTTGCTTCAGACACTAGGAAGAGAGCAAACTAAAACACTTTCGAAACGCGTTGTGATTGCATTATAATCTACATTTTTCAATGTACTAAATAATAGATCTACGTTTTACCAGCTCCAGGTCATATCCAAATGCTAAATGACAATTTTTCGGCCAAAAGATACTTCAAACTTTTGACCAAACTAAAACACTGATAGCCTGTTCTGATCATCTGATCATCAACGAGAACAAAACAGTTAAGTAAGAGAAGCGTTTTTTTTTAAAGCGCAGGCCTTTAATATTGTTGTTGATTACGTACCAATCACGAAGCCCTCGATCAGCCTCATACTCAGCTCAGTACACTAATCTCATTCGTTTGTAGGCTTAAAGTTTGAAACAGACGAGCAACGCGTAGTACCGAGTGTCAAAGACGGCTAGCCAATCAGTCAGTAAAGGAAGGCTGATTCGAAAGCCGCTAACAAACCTCAGTCCCCATTGACAATGTTTGCTCACAAGTCCACCAAACATTCGTCACTAATCACCAAAGATCAATATTATGATTAAAAACTAAGTATTTTTTAAACTGGTTCTTGCAAATCATTGAAGCTTCGATTCCATGCAGCAGTATATTTCGACACGTTTATCGCCACTGTTGTGTTTCGTCTTCATCAACCTGTCTCAGAATGGAGTGTACAAGATGACATATCACTTGACTATACTTTCTTTGTACACTTGAAAGGTTTCTTTTTATAGCCTCCTTCGCGTAAAACTCTAAGCAGTAATTCTATCCGGAAATCAGGTTGGGCATGCTGAGTGATGGTAGATGGGGTCAACTAAGGATAATGAGGGTAAATGAGGCTGTGTCAAAAGTCTATATGAGAACGGTAAGAGAGGGGGGAGAGCCTCAGGCCCCAACCCGCGCCACGCTTCGCTCGCGGACTCGCTCGGGGCCTTCGGACCCTTGAACTCTCAGCTTCGCTGCTCTTATTTGTTGCCAGAAATACCAGCTGGAATTACCTGTGGAGGATGCTATCTTTTTTAGTAAACTAAACACGATGATACAATTGCACCGATTGCCTTTTACCTCGCGACACACTCGTCCGAAAAGCATGGTTTCTATGGCCGGCACGGTACTCAAACCTGCGTCTCCTATAGCTAGTGTCTAGTGGCATGCAATCCACTACACAACCAGGAGACGCAGATCCGAGACCCGTTTAGGGCTTTTAAGGACGGGTGTGTCGAGAGGTAAAAAGCACTGGGTGCAACTGTATCGTTGCATTATTCGGACACTATAACGGATCCCGGTTACGTATTAAGGATTAGTCACGAATCACGAACTTTTTTTGGTCTCACACAACCTGCTCTCTCTCCAGAATTATCAATAACAGGTAATTTTTATTTTACCGTCAAATGCCAATAAGGCTGCTCCAGCAAACTAAGAATAAATGGTGGAGAATGAATATCTCGTGGAAGAAAGTACATGTAGTGCTGCTAATAATGCCTCTGAAAAGGTGCAGTGAGTGATTTGAAAGTCGAAATCATTAACCAAAGCTATCTTTACTGATTTACACTCCAATTAGCAAATTATGTATCAGAAACAGAAGTTATATCGTACATCATGCACTGAACAACACAGTATTTAAACATGTCTTCCATGAGATATTCATTCTCCGCCATTTTTTCTTAGTTTGCTGGAGCAGCCTTGGAATCAGGACCTGGAACTGAATTAGTAATTATTAGTGTTTAAGAGTGAAATACCAATTACCTATTATTTGGTAATTGTGGCGGAAGGATATGTTGTCTCACAACGAACACGGTCTGTTAAATTACTATCGGATCGCTAGATAGCAGGATTTTGAGCGCAATAACGGATCACGAAACACCCCGTCAGTTCCTCCTTACCGTAAGCTCACCAGTGCAGTTTTGTCAAATATCTTACAAATCTTTCAACAACCCTATTGCTGTGTATTTAAAGGCTGTAAAGCAATCAATAATAGTAAGGAAGGTTTCATTAACATCCTTGTCACATCTCGGACCCAGGTCACTGCAGTTCACACAGCCATGGAAGGTTTCTACTACGCTAACCATTTTGACCGCCCGATACTGGGGAGAGGGGAGTCGGAAAAGGAACTTATCGAGCGCGAAAGTAAGCAAATGTTCTTTTAAATTATGTCCAGACACTATCATATAGTCAAATACTTACTTCAACGACTTAAAAACTGAGTATGTGTCAGATAAATGGAAAATGGTGCTCACGCGTCAGTCAATATATGCAACACAGGTGAAACATGACTACAGGGAATCCCATAGTACGTCTGGTAGCTACACAGGAGGAATCCTACAGCGGTTAGACACCACTGTGCACAGCGCTGTGACAGCGAAACGAGCACAGCGATGTTACAGCAAAAACGAGCACAGCGATGTAACATCAGTGGTTATGACACCGATGTGACAGCAATGTTGACATTAGTGTTACAGCGATGGCAACTGACACTACTGTGACAGCGGTGAAAACTAACAGCGCTGTCACAGCGATGTGCACACTAGTGTGACAGCGCTGTCAGTTGCCACTACTTTCACAGTGATGTTCACATCGCTGTCACACTAATAAAAACAT
>JAOBRG010356362.1:0-12975 GCA_027574985.1 Umimayanthus nakama
GGGACTGGGTTGCCATTCATCAGTGGTTTGTTTAAACCTGTTTCTAACTAGAACTGTGGTTAAGAGTAAATGATGCATGAGGTGAGATATGATCATGCGCGAACACACAACCGGGACTGTGTGAAAGGGTGTTATTGCGATTGTTGTCCTTTGGAGCTGATTACCTGCAGCGTATTTTCCTAAAACTATATTTTTCTTGTAATGGTTCAATCGGCTTTTCGATTAACTGGATTAAGGGGGCTTGCAAACACTACAGCTAGTCTTGTACGCGCAGTGCAAAAGAGACAATTTTTTACATTTTACTACACGTGTTCCAGTTCACATTTTTTTATCGCTAAGAGCTTGCAAGACTGAAAACCACTCGGATACCAACTTGTCTTATTAATAAATGACTGTCTCACTGTGCATCTGCCTGTCTGTATACCCAACCAAAAACACGGTCCATCAATTCATTTTCTTGCGTGCAATGGACGATGGAGATAGAAGGACATGCATTTAGCACGGCAGTCGTATTTTTTGGCAAACGAGTTGATGACCTTACCAACCTTTCGTTGATCAAAACCGGCCATTAACAGCTTACTCACTAACAAAGAAATAACGGGGTATTTTTCTTGACTAGTCTTCTGGTATATAAAATGTTATCCTGGGTATTGACCGCATCGGGAACAAAACAAAAATAAGACATTGCCAAAATGTGGGCAAAATGCTCCTGGTACCCTCTCGACTATGTACAGTGCATCACTTATTGTAGGTCAGCTTCAAACAGCGCGGTGTCAAGTTCAATTTAGCGCTAGAATTAAATTCGACATGGCAGAAATGCGACAGCAATTCGACGTTTGAAGCAATTAACTTTAATACAGCAAACTTTGTTGCAAACCCGGCAGAAGTGCGACACTCGTTATGTTTCAATGCACACAACATAGCGCATCAACTGAATGCGGCACATGTGCGACGAATCTTAGAAGTTTGAAGCAACAGTGTAATACGTGTAGTTCCCAGTTTCCTTGTAGTCGCGGTTCTTTTTAGCTGTTTCGTAACAATTCATCGTTGTCTTCTATTTTTTGTGTATAATTTATTTAAAGTTTTAAGCGTTTCCTTTTAGTGTAGGGCTGCGATTCGCATGGGGATTTATGTCCGGCTCGCTCTTTTTGCTTTTTGGTTATTTAAAATTTCTTGTAAATTCTTTATCTTGTAGTTATTTGTATTGATTACTTACTGCCCAATAAACTTATCAAAGTTGTAATAAATATTCATTCGACCGGCGTGGCAGTAAACTATGGTCTACTTGCTTGCTTGCAGCAACGTTGTTACGAAATACCTGTAGCTAAAAATCCTCACTTTTTCTACGTTTATTGCCTCCGACCTTTCCAAAACTTAGGAAATTTTCTAAAAAGGAAGAGTGTATTTAAACAACAGAAAATAGATTAGATAAAGCCGTTTACTATCAGTTTTTAGTCGTGCCATTTCTAAGAACTTTCAATTTTGACTTTGAATGAGCACTTGTGCCTTTTTTACCTAGTTTTTACACAAAATGGTATTTTAAATGGTACATATAGGTTTTAATTTCGCTTTCATAAGCAGTACTTCAGAACTGAGGTCTAGCCTGGCTCTTTTTCTTGTGATTATTTTACTGACCGGCCAGCCGATCCTAATACTGACAATACAAAAGAATTCTGTGGAAAACGAAAAAAAACAAGCGGGTGGCGGTATTTGATGCATCTTTGAAAACAAGAACATTTGCGGTTTGCTTTGCAACTGCAATCAGAGGTTTGATTCTCATTTTTTTAACCCATTAGTGCGTTAATCCGGTTTTAAAACCTTCAGCGTTGGCGTTTTGCTTCTTCTGATATTAAATTGAGGATGACAGTGTTATGTCTGGTCGGTGTGTAGACGTAGCCTTTTAATGGCGACTGTGATTACGTGCGGCCGAATATATTAGATGTAGTTGGCTGATCCAGAAGAACACAACGAGTAACAGGTTGCTGTATTCGGTAATATACTGTGTAACACTTTCCATATTGTCAAAAAGCCGGAAGCTATGAAGCAAATCACGGTGGTTCAGGCCATTAACATTATCGACATTATCTTGATTAATACTTGAATCCGAAAGCGCCGTTTGAGATATTTTGGACAGTTTAAGGCGCGGCCGTTTGAACAAGAAAAACAGCTCGATCATTCGAAAGCATCACGTTTGTTTGTTCAAGCATCTAGATTTTTCTTGCACTACGGGAGTCGGTCTGTTTTTGACATTTCCTCAACATGTTACTGGTAACGGAAGATTGGATTTCCTTTCATTTATTTCTAAGAATGCTTAACTTCAGTTATTCTTGCCAGCAGCAACTAATACCACCTGTTTGACTTCTCGTCTCTATAGTGCGCTCAACAAAAGTTAAAAGTGCCTCTCTGTGTTAAAATTTCTGTAAGACATCCAATATTTTGCAGACGGCGTCTTTTGTCTTCTGAGTTTGACGTTACATAACTATTTGTCTTGTTCCCATGACCTAGCTCTAAAGCTTCTTAACACCTCCTTTGGTCTGAGTTCAACGAGAGCGGAAAAACCATGTCGCTAAACCGTTAATTCTCGCTCTGATAATAATCTGTTTCTTGATACCTTACAAGCAGGAGTTGAAAAAGTAAAAGAAAGATCAAGAAATATGAGTTATTTTCATCCAATTTAGGAAGAATATATTAAAAGCTTCATTCAGTTAAACGTGCTGGTTCAAATTAACGTTGGACTTGGAGAAACTTCTCTGAATCAAGATTACAGACGCATTTAATAGTACATTATTGTACGTGGCTGTTCTAGAGTGTGGCATGATGTTAAAGTGGGTTGACGTTTCGAATTTGTGCTTTATTTTTAATTACTAAGTTAGAAGTTTTTATAAATACCGTTTTATTTTCTAGTTACCCGATTTGTTAAAGTAAACGCGACTCATTCGTTCCGCAAATGAATTCTCAAAATATGCTGAAGAGACGGTGTATTGGCCTGAGCTGTAAATAAGTTTAATCCGTCAATGGCAGGTTAATTTAGATGAAAGAAAATACTTTTCTTATGTTGATGCAATCACCAAAACATTGTATTGATACTACGTCTGCAAAATAAGTTGAACATCGAAGTATGGTTTTTAGGGCACCGCAGAGACTCAATACGTTCACAGCTTCAGCATTTGGAAAAAGGCCAACATTCAAGCAGCGATCTTTCTCTGCAAAAATACTTTAGAGTCGTGTAGAGAGAATAGCAGAGAGTTGTTTTTCAGAATCTGTCGTGTGGTCATAGAGATTATTCAATGCCATGGGCAAAAGGGCTTCGCTTGGCGACAGGTTACTGTCGAGTGGTGATTGGTCAGCCAAGTATACTCTCTCTTCTGATTGGTCGAGACATCAACCTGCCAGCAGATCAAAAGAACCTGTTGTGTAATTATGATATGACCAAGTTTATTGAAGGACTTTTAAGATGAGAGTTGGGCTTTGTTTCAGGTCGTTTCATCAAAACATCGCATCCTCCATAAACGAAAAATTTACATTTCAAACAATTTCTAAAGTGCTACTTTTCTAGGTTGAAGAATGAAGATGTGGTCAAGAAACAAGAAACACTTTCTGTACGTGTGCGCTATTTTCGACCGCCACGCAAACTCGACAAGCACTTGTCATTAAATTGCCGCGTGTAAAGTCTTTAGCTGGGATGCATTCTTCTTGTAAATTAGTTCTGAAAGGATAATATTGCAATTAGTATTCATGGGACCAGATATTTAAATCTGTAAACAAGTGTAGAACTCGATGACCTTGGTACCTGTCAATGTTGAATATTTTCATTTCTTTCTTATCAGAGAGTTAAGTCAATTAGAGTTGAGGTGTCGTTATTGCTTTTCTGAATGCGTCAGACAAAACTACAGCTCAGAAATGGCTGATCAAACGCTGGGTAATCTCACTTTTATCACAGTATGTCAAGACTCGGGAGGCTTGTTTGTTCACTAGTTTTCTCTTGTTTTATTTTTGATCTTTTCAATATAACTCACTTATATTATGTATTCTGCACATATTTGATTTTAAAACTACTGCTGCTTTTTTTAGCAACTATTTACAAATCAGAACGATATCAAATTTACAGAAAATAAATTATCGTCCCTGGGAGTTAACAAAATAACTATCTGTATCATTTACATTCCTATACAATACTTTTAATCTATCTCCAGTCACATCTTCAAATCACCAACAATTTGCAGCTGGTTTTTCATTCTTCGCATCTGTATTTGCAGCGTTCGTGTCCTTTTGACTTTTGAGTCCAATCTTAAAATTTCCTTCGCTTTTCATCAACTGAGATGTCATGGGACAGAAAACCAAGCACAGAATACATTCTGAACGTAGCTACGATTTGACAACAAAACTCGCGTTAAGCAACAAGTGTATTATTTGCAATGACAGAACAATAGGTTTCAACTTTCGTTTCGGGTTTCACAGATTCTTTGCTTGTCTTGGCTTCGCAAATGGCACAGTATAGTAGTTTATTGTTTCCAGACCAGCAGGTGAGAATCGCTCGCTCTAAAAACTCGCGGGGCAACCAGAATCTTCGTGTTTTAAAAGAAGGGACATCCTTGAAAACGACTTTGAGCATCGGGTGCAGCAGTATTTTTTCACGTCAGAGTGTGTTTGGAGATGCGCTCGAAGGTTTGAGCGGTCTGCAAAAGCTCGCTGACAGGTGTTACACTGGTATGGTTTCTCGCCCGTGTGCGTTCTGATGTGACCTTGCAGCAGCCACGGTCTACTAAAAGCCTTCCCGCATATCTTGCACTTGCACGGGAGAGTGTGAGTGCGGATATGCATTTTAAGCGCTCCAAGTGACACGTACAGCTTGTCACAATACTTGCAGTGGAAGGCTTTCCTGTTGGTGTTGGTGTTGCTGTGTGATAGTGTTGTGCAGTGTTGTACGGCTTGATGTTTCGACAGCGCTTGAACGGTGAAGAAATTTTTGCTGCAGTCTTGACAGTTCTGTTTGCTTCGTGCATTTTGCATCTGCCCTGGGGTCATCTCACGGCTGCTTCCAATCTGTGCCCGGCTGCTGTCAAATTCATACTCGGTTTTTCCAACCTCGCTGTTTTCCCTTTTGGCTAATAATGGCGAACTTGTCACTTCTGCAGGGTAGGTGAAGGTTTTACTACCCCAAGAGCGTGGGGGAATATTTTCGTGTGGTACGGGTTTTGGCACCTGAGCAAGCGAGGCAGTGGCTTGAAAGTCGCTCAAGTAACCTGTTGAGTGTAAGAAAAACACATGGCGATCATTACATATTGAGGGATTAACTGTTATTTTTTCTTTCACTGTCGGTATGGAGCTGGTCAATGGGTTTGCACGGCAACTGGGTAATTTAATAATAGCTACAAATTTACTGTGTAGGAATTTCAAGTTATCTTAGAGCGTTTTCTAAAACTCCGCGTAACGGGTACCAATTTTGACGGCAAAATTCAATGTTGCACTTGTTGCCTACAAATATCCAAGCGAACAAGTGCAACGTCTGACAGTGGATAGTATAACTTACCATTCCCCGGGCTACTAATGATGAAATTCGTCTGTATCTTCTTGAACTTATCAGCCTTTTTCTTCACCAAGAAAGCCCTCGGCATGTTTGCTTCACAAGCAGTTTATTCTGTCACGAAATATGATTGTTGGGTCTTTGAGAATTTTGGTCGTGCTTGGATAACCACATTCCAAAACTGAATCTTCTCTTGGTGTATGGGAAGCTTTGAATGGTTTGTGACGTCATCGATCAGGTGGTAGGGGCAGCGCAGTGCAAAACCATCTCGGAGAGCGATTGAATAAGATTTCACGCCGGGGGGCTTAGTCTTTCGACTGTCTCACTCCCTTTACATTTGATCTCTAGAATTGTGATTCGTTCTCTTAGTGAAAAACGCAAAGAAATTATCTATTCCTTCATCCTCGAGTAAATAGTTTTGTTCAGAGTTTAACTGCAAATCTTGCATGTTTATGAGGTGATTTATCTCGGAAAGGAAGTGGTTTCATTTCCTGGCTCACGTATTCGCTCTGTGCGTATATTCGACACCGCTCTCACATATCACACCCACAAATTCATCAAATCAAAACGCTTGACCGTATTTGTGCACAAAAGAAGCAACAGGTGACATCGACTAACTAATTCTTATTCACAAAACCCCAACGCAGCCATTGTTATTATTATCAGCAAAGTGTCCAAAAAGCGAAAGTCAATACTGCGAAGCAATTTGATTGCTTTTAACAAAAAGCACTGTCATTCACTGAGGTGCGCTATTGACGAAAGTCGAAAAACATCAAACACGGTCATGACAATTTGCATTGGGACATCGACATTTTTCTGTTATGCTTTTTTGGCAGTATGTCATTAGAAAATACAGCGTCGCTAGAAATCATATCGAAGTTTCATTTCTAGACGAGAGATATAATCGGATTGAAAACCTTGAACTTGCTGCTAAAATTGACCTACAGAAATGAACTTCTCAGGCTTTGAGTGCAAGGTGAACCAACAACAGGTGACCTGAAGATAGATCCACCGACAAGTTGATAGAGATACGAACCGCTCACTCCCTTGCCAGAAAATAGATACCCTTGTGGAAGTTTATACTGGCTATTTTTGAAGACTCAGTAATAACAAAATATCAAATAGCTACTTAGAAATGCGATTAGTCTCCCCAGGCACTTAAAACACTTGCTGATGAACTTAATTTCTTGCTTGGCTGTCGTGCGCATTATAATCACGGCAACAGAAAAACTCTTTTGCGAGTTAATTAAACATGGCGGCACTGGTTGAATATTGAATCCTTTTCAGCCGTTAAATATAATGCGTCGAGGTCCAAATTACCTAAATCTGTCTATCGGCAGTATTTTAATTTTCAAGTACAAAGCTTATTCATTGAAATTTGAACAGTGCCGACGGAGACCTGAAACTTTTTCATTTAAAATCGTAACGGACCCATCAGGCATCAGGGAGTTTTGTTGTTGCTGCACATTTGTTTTTGAAAGCACGGCTCTTAGTATCGAGTTTTGCGCTTTTATTTTTCACGTAAGATATTGAAGATATACTTGTATTAAATCTTCTATTTCTTACATTTTAGATATTTCCTGTATCCAAGCAGTGCCCGTGTATTTTGTACCTGCTGACTGCTATTTTGACTACAGTCTGTACAGAGCAGAAAGCGCTGAAGCATATCTTCATTGTTTGAACTTTGTGTTTTATAATGCTCAAAACAGCTTTTCTGTCACACTGTATTTATTCTCGGTTTTGAATTGGGTGCCATAGCAATGTTTTGTATTGCCTTCCATTCAAATCGACTTTGGCACCCAGGGGGTGTACATACTTGTGCATAGCTGGATAATCGATGAACCCAAAATAGGTTTCCTAATGTGCCGAGTCTCGTCGATTAGTGCAACCTGTCGCGTCAAGATCATCTCTTCATACCAAATCAATATATTTTATTCATTTATGTAATTGTTTACTCATTGTTGTAATGAGTTATGACTGCTGAACAACTGACTGCTGAACAACTTCTGATAAAGAATCAGCTTTTGAGATGGACAACGACTGAAAAAGTAAAGGGAAATACAATAAAATACTAGTGCCCTCATTGATGCTCTCAGTGTAGTCACAATTATCTAGAAGGTCGTGACACCCTTGTAGCTTGGGCAACTCCCAAACCGCAGCTTCAGTAGTCATGATAATGACTGATATTAAAACAGAAAATGATCACAGGGCGTCTGATAGAAGGATTTACGGGTCTGTTTTTTTTTTAAAAAAAAATCGATTTGGCAACTGGTTGATGACTGCAGAAGAAGCTGAAAGAAGGAAGCTCCGGGTCAGACTATAACTATTAATAGAAGTTGCCCTCGAGCAGTGGAGGGCAGAACGGTTTCTCTCTATGCTGAAGACTGTTGTGATGTATTGTGCGAGTGAGTCGCTAGGTGGTGTGAATAACTCAATCATTTCGTAATCTTCTACTGACAGATGGTAGAATGAACTATAAATTGATGTTTATTCACTTGCAAGTTGAGTAAAATGGAGCTGTCAGCACATGCAGTTTAGGTTGGTGAACGAGCAGCATGAATAGTATCCGTATTTCTTATTTACCTGAGTAGTTCGGTAAGACTCGAAAGAATGTCTATCAATCTTTTGTTGACGTTTTTAAGCATGAACTGCTGCTGTCCTCGCTTCAACACTACTTCATTCCTGTGTTTTGGTTTAGAAACAATCGTCATTCAAAATATCCTGCTTTAATAGCTAGTCTACTGACTGAGTACTGTCTGTGCAGTTCACCTCACTTCGGAATGTACTTAAGTAGCAGGTGTGGCGTATTGGCTGCTCTCAACACTACCTCCAGCTCAAATATTATCCTTCTAGAAGTGAATTCTTATCAAAAATACCGTGGCCGTTCGGGTTGAGTGATTGCCACTCTGCTTAAACTTTGGCACCATTTGGTTGCCTTGTGATAGCAACAATAATTTCGCCTTGTTTTACTGAAGCTTTCAATAATCTGATCAGCAAACTAAACACGGAAAGATGTTTATGTATCTTGCGGCTACTGCACGCACCACTCGATAAATGAAAAGCTTTGACTGCTCATTAATCAGCTGACGCTGTGTGTCGTCTTGCCGTAAATGGGACCCCTGTGCTTGTCATTTTGTGTTGGTTTTGTTATGTCAGCCATATTAGGTAGTCGATATTGCTTCGTTGATCACAAAATTGAAAAAACCGAAACGTGAAAACGTTATATTTTGTTTTGTGCTGAAGTTAAGATTCTCGGTGAAGTCATATTTTTCTATCTGGAAGTTTATATGAACAAAATCCGGTTTTGTGTGAGGGCAAATGCCTCGCTTTAGGTAGCTCAGACCGAGTACAATAAATTACGTAAGCAAGAAAGAAATACTTTGATCCAAATATTGACGATGCGTTATTGAAAATGTAAATTAAATCAATGTTAAGAAAGTTTGTACTTTCGAAAAGGACCTGTCTTTATGGCGTGTTTGGCAAACTTTTCATGGTTAGTGAGACCATGAGTAAAGTTATACGTAGAGAATGTTGGTCATTAGAGTAAGCTTTGTAGTTGGTATTGTATTATTTGATAGTTTTTCCGCTGTTAACCGGTATCCAATTCCCCCCTCACACCCCCACCCCTTAATCGAGACGCGAGTGCAATGAGGTGTCTTTCAATAGTTTTAATGTTCAGCCGGGTCCAGCCTATATCTAAGGTATTAAGCACGTTTAAGCAAACCTCCAGGCCATAGACTAATTCTTGTACAATTCACTGAAGTGCATTCAAGTACAGAACAATAATTCAATAATCTCTATAAAAACTTAGTTTTTTTATTTTTAATTTTCTTTGCACGCGTTTCGACCAATTTTGTGTATGTGAAACTTAGTTGTTTTAAAATTCATTCACTCGCTAAACTCTAAACCTCTCCGTCTAAAACAACAAACCAAAATTACTCCCGCTTCCATCTGGTCCGAATTTTCCGAACACTAAGTGCAATTCTTAATGTTTCAAGAACGTTTTTATTCCTATTTATATGAGAGTTAGACGCATCCTGCAATTTTCAATACTTTTGTTATTATCATAAAGACAGTACTTATTATTTTTTAAACATATATTATTGTTTTATCTGTAACTTGAGTTTCTTAAATTTGTGTACTTTCCATTCAATTATTTATTATGATAGTTTAATAAAAGCAATAACAATAGTAGTAACAATAATAAAGATAATAATAATAAAAATAATGATAGTTTTTATTGTCATTGTTATTGTTATTTTTATTATTATTAGTAGTAGTAGTAGTTGTAGTAGTAGTAGTAGTAGCAGTAATAGTAGTAATGGAAGTACTACTACTACTACTACTACTACCACTACTACTACTACTATTACTGCTATTGTTTTTGTTACTATGAATTTTAGTGAATAAGCATAGCAGTGAACAAAGTTTAGTTAAGAAACGACTTAAATTAGATGCTGGAAGACTTGTTTTCAAATGTATATAAAACTACTCAGGTTTGTCTGCGTAAGCGAGTACTAGTGCGGCTTAATCAATGAAAGTGGAAGTTTTACTCTGTCATGAGATGAAAATTTCTTTGTAACAAAACTTTTGCCATTGTTTTAGGTTTAGCTAATTCTGTTTTGAAAATATGTTATGTAACAAAGTATTATGACAGGGAAGCGAGACACAAAATTGTAACCTGATCAATCATTCTTTTCATGTTTTTGCGGTACCACCCACATAAGTGATTTTAAAAAAATAACAATATGTCCAACGATACCAGCAGTGGCGCAAACAGGAAAATGTTTAGAGTTAAGCTTCGTGGTTTCGTAAACACTACTGGCGTTCCCTTGGAACATCATTGTGAAAGGAATATCGAACTGTTGAAGGAAGTAATTAACAGATTGAAAAACAAGAGGCAACAACAACGCCAAGAAGTACAAAATACTAAACTCATATGAGATGTTGCATTGTCTATCGCAAGTGTTTGTTGGCGGCGTGACAAGTTGGTCACAACCTCCAAATTTTACTGCAACTGTAAGATAGCAGCAGCGGCTACTCTCAAAAACTAAATCAAAACACTTTCTCGAGGCAAAAATTATATTTTGCTATTTTTTCGTTAGGTTGGGCAGCTTTTTCCCGATTACTTATCTAAGCTCCGCAAGTTTGCTGCTATCTAAGAACAAAAAAAGGCCAACGTGTCGTTACTGTTATGGTAGGATGCAAACTCAACTAAAATGGTGAACGTGTGCAAGTAAATATATCATTTTTGAAACCCTATTGCCGATGATATCAAGCATGCACCAACACCGAGTTATCGCCCCCCCCTCCCTCCCCGGAAATAATGATTGGCACCAGTATCTCTAATTCTGACCGGAAAAGATTTCCTAACTCGCCTAATTAATGAACTACGCAAACGCAAGCGCAAGGACATTCGCACCAGCGGCGCGGCGCGAATGATTCAAGCGGCGGCTGGCGAAGGCTCGCGTCTGCGTTTGCGTCACCGCCACGCGTACTTGGAAGTATGTGGAGCAGGAGCAAACGCAAGTGCAAGGCGAGCGCATGAAAAAAAAATTAGTTTTTCTTGTGTCTGCGCCTACGTCAAGTTACATTCACACATGTTTTGGTTGCTCTTGCGTCTAAGTACGCTTGCGTTTGCGTCGCTAGTTTGAGTACGCGCTTTAGCTTCATTCAAGACACCCGGTAGAAAACGTTTATTCTATATCAGAACAATAGCCAACAATAGCAATTATATTGGTACAGATATTAAATTAACACTCTTATTCTTGCCAGAGATGATTTTAGAAGGATGACCATTCAACCTGCTTCGTATGTGCTAACTAAAGTTGTGCTTGTCAAAGTGCTGTAGTCGGCATAGTTGAAAAACTGAATCCAGCATTTTGAATCTGTGCACAGTCTTGTATAGATCACGTTTAACTAGCATTTGTAGCGTATTACCTGCGTAGTACTTAAGTTTCGTTGAAAATAATACATTTATTTCAGGTATGAAAGAAAAACGTAGTACTGGCTGTTTCGGCTTTCGTAGCTGTCAGCATGTATAATTGCTAAGACAACCTATCCGTACTTTTGTTGAAGTATTTGAAGCCATAACGTCTGGAAGGCGAGCTATTCTAGGAGGTTATCAGTTGAACTGTGTCTAATTTCATAGCCATCAATCTAAGCCACAGAAAACACCTTAGAGTGGTATTTCGGTGATTGGTCGCTGGTTTGCTAGAGCAAGTAGCTTGGCAGTGTTTCAAGGAGTGTCTTGTCGTGCACATCTTTCACTCCTCATGCAGTGCGCTTAAGGCCAAGGTGCGTGTTTATAGTAATATTAATTTTGATAAACGAGTGTTGAAATGGTATGTGTATCGCCGTAAGGCTCGATGTAACGTCAGCAAAGATGGACGTTTAACCTTACAGCAAAAAAAGAGAAATTTATATAAATATCTAACACTCATTGTTCAAAATTCATATTCATGCAGTTTACTTGCCATCGTAGAAAAAAACCAGAATGTGCCGTTTGGGACATTTATTATATATTAGCCCTCTCACTTACACAAACTTTATTAACATCAACACACCTTATTTTTGTAAGAAACAGTCACCTTGTCAAGGCTAATTGTTCTTATTGTATTAGCGACTTCAGTCTCAGTTTGTTCTAATTTGTTCTTATTGCAGTTTGAGCTGTTAGAATTGAAAAAATCCTGACATGTATTGTGTAGTTCCAGAAAATGTCCACATCCCCCTGCGAAAGGAATTGGAATTTCCTGGGGGAGGGGGGTTAGCTGGGGAACCAAATTTCCGGGGGGTTTGTGATTAGAGAGTAGTTAAATTAAAGAAAATAGTTTTGCTCAGTCTGATAATCTCCATTTTTAAGGTAACAAACCACTGCAAACAGCTGTTCAAAGCGAATTCGCACGGACCACTTGTAAGAACATATTTGTAAGAACATATTTCATAAGAACGTTAAAGATGAGACTTTCCAACACTTGCAAATATATATGGAAAACAAGATGTTAATCATGCTCAGCAAAACGTTCACACATTATCATAATATCTGTGACATGCAAAATATTTTTGGCATGAATAGATTTCCCCGTGACGTGCTTAACTAATAAATATATTTGTCTAGCTAGACACAAAGGTTGCAACTTTTCTTCTTTATATAAACTTATAAAGTCAGAAAATACGAGTTCAGATTTGACCAAAATAACATATTTTATACAAATAAATGGGAAATTTGAAAATAACACCAGCTCGACAAAACGTTTTTTGTAAACTTCTGATGCCGCTGTTTTATGATACAACGTTACTCTGGTTTCAATAGTAGTCATAAGAAATATTATGTAATAACCACGCTCTTTACAGGTATCCGTTTGTAACATCTTATTAATACCAAGAAAAACAAACAAAAGTCCTAAAATTTCCAGGGGAGTAGGGGTTAAAAAAAACATAGTGAAAATTCT
>JAOBRG010356373.1:0-12974 GCA_027574985.1 Umimayanthus nakama
TGAGGTACTCCAAATGATATTGGGCAGAACAAAGAACAGCTTTTATCAATAACGACCCGCTGCTGACGATTATTGAGGTAGTCAGTAAACCACGCAAGCAATGGTCCATCTATACCAAGATGTTTTAGCTTGTAAAGGAGACCCTTAAAAATGTGAAACAGAATCAAATGCCTTACTAAAATCGAGATACGCAATGTCAACTTGGCCTAATTTGTCTAACGTAGCACCAACTTCATGTAAAAAAACAGAATAACTGCGTAACTGTCGAGCGGCCACTTAAGAAGCCATGCTGGTGAACGTAGATTTGTCGGCGGACAA
Source organism: Umimayanthus nakama (assembly GCA_027574985.1). Classification (NCBI taxonomy): domain Eukaryota; kingdom Metazoa; phylum Cnidaria; class Anthozoa; order Zoantharia; family Parazoanthidae; genus Umimayanthus; species Umimayanthus nakama. The sequence goes on from JAOBRG010356373.1 coordinate 319, forward strand.
ACGAAGCTACATGACTTTACAGACAACGTTCAAGAGCTTTCGAGAGGATGCATAACGGGGAGATTGGCCGATAGTTCTTAACAACTTCTTTGTCGCCTTTCTTAAGCACTGGAACCACATTAGCCTGTTTCCACTGACTAGGCAACCTATATGTTACCGGTAGATAGTGACTTGTTGAAGAGAATAGTCAATGATGGAGCAATTAATTAGCACATTCCCTTGGACTCCCTTCCACACGCTTTGGAAGGGTCCAGAGATTTGAGGGCATCAAATACTTCTTTGGTGGTCAATGATATCAAATTCAGCTTACACTCTTGTGTCATAGATGTGGAGTCAGTGAATTTGTCTTCAGTTTTGAAGGTGGACTGGAAGAAGGAATTGAACATGTTTGTTTTTGTCGCAGACGTTGAAGCATGCTGGTTATCAAATGATGTTGTTGATGGAATACGTGGAGACTTAAAAGGACCAGAATCGTTTGGGGTTGTCTTTCAAAGAAGATTCAAATTTATGATAGTTATTGGTAATCACATGCCTCTCATTGATGTAGTGATAGTTACAGTTGCAATATATATTGGGTGACTTCCGGCGGAGCTTTTCAAAAATCTATCAAAACAAATACATGACTCATTCCAGACTGTTATCAACGCTTGAATATGATTTTCTCTCTTAATTAGGTATTTAGTTGCGCCCTCAGTTAAGAAACCACAACATAGGGAGTTACCCTCTCTAAAGCCCGACGCACACGAGAGAAAACAGCTGACCAGTTAGCTCAGCTGTTTATTTCCGTTAGAGCGTAAATTTTGGATAGGCAAAAATTATCAAACATTTTAGGTATTTGTCTCACGACCTCGCAAGGCAAAAATTTCTCAAAAATTTACGCGCACACGGGAGGAAACAGCTGTGTTAACGGCCTCGCGAGCTGTAAAACAAAACGTAGTCCTTTTTCTAGTAAAACGTTTGATCACCCATCACCCCTATCCCAGATAAACACTCCACGACCTAGTTTCTGCAATGCAGTTTACTTATTCTGGTAGAAAAATAATTAACTAAAAGACTGGTAAAAAGTGTTCTCCATTATGGAAATTGAAGCTAATCGCTATTAGTTCTTTAGTATATACCGTGATAACCAGGGTCTTTTAGAAAATCGTTTATTGGTTGGTTTTTTTAACTTATTAGTAGATGTAGTGTACCTTTCCCAAGTAATTGGTGTGTTTCATTACATTTAAAAGTATTTAAGGGGGCGTAACAGGATAGATTTTGGTGGTTGTTAGAGTAGTTTGAAAGGAAATTTAAAAGGGGAAAAAATTAAAATAGGACGCAACAAACACTTCCCCTAAGCGAGCAAGTGCCACTCCTCGGATAGCATACGAGTTGGCGTTCGTCATTTAAATATTAACTCCAAAAATTAATATCAAACTTACCTGAAATTCATAAAAACTCAAAACTCCTTCCAAATGAACAATTCCCTCCCCCAACCACCTTTTTTCGAAATTTATCTTTAAACTGATATTTCAAAATATTTGTGAACCTTAATCAACTCTATTACTGTGCTCCTATGATTTAAATTGTGATATTCCCAATTTAAACGGAGATACTAGTCTTTATGACGTCATTGAGCCTAAAAATTCAACCTTACCCTGTTGCTCCCCCTTAAGCATTACGCTGTACAATAAAACTGATTTTTTTCGTGTTTAACCTCCTTTTTTTAGCGTGCTCGTAAGTTTTTGGACTTTTTCAACCTTATCATTCTTACAAAAATGGTACTCTACAAAAAGTGTGAGTATATTTTATTTAAGTTGCAAGAGTGTTTTTTTTTGTCTGTAGCAGGCTCATGAACTCCGAGGAAAAGTTAAAGGCTTTATCGCATACTACAAAACCACACATTCGTAGGTTGCTAATTAACCATTTGGATCTTATTGTTTTGATAGTTACACGACCACGTGTTTGCACTGAAAGGTTCGAGGTGACATACGCCGGACGAACGGATATAATTGGATCATTTTCAAATGCTAAGGTGTGTGAAAAAAACGAGATTTGCTTTCTTGGGTCAGGAGTCTCATCTATACAAGCAGCTTGGCACGAGCCCATTGCGGTACCCGCCTCGTATAACGGCTCCTATCACTACATCAGTCGAGGCTGCTTTAACAAGGAAAAATGCTCATCACTGTGCCCAGAGGCAAACGTCACATTTAAAGGAACATTAGACAGCTGTGATGGTTTTTGTTGTGACACAGACTTCTGTAACTCAGGTGGGTAACGTAAAATTCCAAAAATAGCACTCGTCCTTACTCTCGGTTTCAACAGCGCTTGGATAACATTCTTTCCGAGAAATCGTTACGTTCGAATGTAAACACAAAAAAGAGCATGTCACACGGAAACATTGGGGGAAAACATGATTCCTCCGTTGCTTTCGTCAGTATTCGTTAATTTTAAATCCAGAAAACAGTTCACGCCAATGCTTTGCAATTTTTTCTTTTTTTCTAACACTCGGAGTTTTCTACTATTTTCTGAACATGAAGTTGTATGGTCATTACTCAAATTGGTAGAAAAAAAACTAGGGGGTCACCACGTTTGCTTAGGAGATGTTGCGAAAGGTACCCCAAAATTGACTCTATTTTGCTAATTTTCCGAGGGGAGCCTGGGGTGAGTTTACAAGAGTTTGCTTAAATCGAACAAATTTCAATCTTTCCGATTAATTTTACTAACTGTTAGTTTAGCTGTATCATATTTGTCAAGGAACATTGAAATCCCTCAAAAATCACAATTTTAACTTTATACAAAGAAGAGCTGCGCAATGCAAAAGGGGGGAACGACCTTAAAGTAAAGTAAACTAAGACACTTTGTTTGCTGAGAGTAAAACAATTGCATCCATAGGATGTACTCTGCCATGTGGCCTTCATCACCAACCACACCCCGGCATTTGCCTACTCCTATTCCTAGTGTTTTCTTAAGTCCCACGATGGAACGAATTAACAACCATGTCCTCGGACGCCGCGTGGCGAAAGAAGGTCGTCCAGAGTTCAAGCTCGATCAGGCCGGGGATTAAACCCGGGACCTCCTGGGTTGACAGTCAGAGATCTAACCAATTGCGCTATTTTCGCTCACACATAGTTCAATTTGGCAGAGTTGTTTTGCCTTTTACTTGTTACACACACCCATCCTGCCTCTTAAATCCCGACTTTATTAGGAGGGGGGAGGGAGCATCGTTACGCTTGGGTTTTCTTCAGCAGCTTTTGAAGATTGACGTTATTCTTTAGAAGTCTTTGCTTGTCGGGGGGTCGTTTTTTGGACTTCAATTTTTTTTTATGTATGGCGACAACTATCAGAATACAATGCCCAGGCTTAAAACAGCCTCATAAACAACTGACAAATAACTGTAATAGATATGATATCCACACTTGACAGTGTTGATGATTGGTCTTATTTACCTGTCTTCAGTGGCAAGTGAAAACTGTGGTAAACGTTATTATCCAGGTGGTCACGGAGCACAGACCAACCTATTGTTATACTAACATAGGAATTAGCATGTTTCCGAAACGTTTACTACATACCAATGTTCGTTTCATTCTATACCAATATGACACGGTTAAAGGCTCCTAACAGATTTAGTCAAGCTAATGTTTGTGATAAACACTGGGGGACTGATTTTGAAAAAAAAGATTTTTTTTCTGCGTGGGCGAGTACGCTGAACCATTGGGTTTGATCAACAAAAAATGATTTGGTATGTTTTTCGCCCGTGTGATATGGTGTTTAGCTCCGACGAATGGCTAACGCTCGAAATGTCAGCTAAACACCATATCCCTCGGGCGAAAACACACCGAATAAGTTTTTATTGATCAAACCCATTTATTTAATATTTGTGACAGACATGTTCTAAAACATTTATACTTATAGGAGTGCCCCCTTTCTCGATCTTGTCTTTATCTTTTTACTTTACGTTTAGGTCCTTTTTTGTTTGATATATTTTAGTAGCTATATACCTTCAAATGAATTAACTTTATGCTTCAGATGCATCTTTTATAAGTTTGTTCCTTGATTGCAGGTGATTTTCCAGTTGCCAACAATCCGACAAACTTAACAACAATCGTGACAACAGCCGCGATTGGTGGGTATCTTAGCACACGTGACCAATTTAGGGGAAAAACTGCGGTTTACTTACCGACGCCGGAAATAGAACCCATTTATTGTTTTTTAAAGCCTTCTGCTTCTTACTTACGAAAAATTAAAATTTATTCACCTAACTCCCGGAAGTCCAGGGGAGTCAAACAGACCCCCCATAGGTTTTTCCGACCTAAAATTTGAAGCTTTCAAGCAATCAAAATGAAACTTTTAGTACCTTTAGTCTGATAATGAGCGCATTTCTTGACGTCAACTAGATGACATCATCACTTATAAGTTATGCGTAATTTATTGTGCAAATTGAAGTTCGAAATAGAAAACTGAAATTTTTTAGGAAAAATGGTTCTCATTTCTTCTTTTAGACTCTATTCTCAATTATATTCATATTTGAGGCTGAAAATACATGTTTTCTACTAATTCCAGTAAAATTTGCTTCAGTTTTGCGTAAAATAAAATGTTTTGAAAAATCCAAGATGGCGGCCAAGATGGCGGACATGTTGTGAAACGACTGTTGCAATTAAAACTTGATTGTTGTAATGGAAAGTAACTAGCAAACCAAATGCTGCCTCCATGTCAAAGCCTGATCTTTTATGTGCAACCGTTTCGAAAATCTATGTGGGGGGTCCAAATGACCCCCCCTGGACTAACTTGTTACAGTAAATAGCTTGGACTTACGAGGGTTAAACAACATCTCTGGCAATCAGTAAATTTGGACTTTAGTAAGAGTAGCGTTAAGTTAAATCCGTTTACTAACTTATAGATAATTCAGTAAATATAAGGTAAACTCAAAACATGCACAAAATAGGAGTAGGCAGTTGGTATTTAACTACCACCACGAAGGTACGCGCCTACCTATTTAGTAGTATCGATCAGCTCGAATGGCAAAAAATACCTTTGTTGTTTTTTTTTCCATAAATTTCGACATGCATGCCCGTCATGTCTATATAAAATTGCCCCCTCCCGGGTTTGGTATATAACAAACTTATTGTGTCATCTGCATTATATTGTTGTGGTAATCACCAACTCTCACCCTTTACTTGTAGTGCCTACAGAAAGAGCGGTGCAATTCTTGGAAAAGGACGCAGTGTTTGCTATTGTGATCCCACTCGCGTGTCTGGATCTTATTTTGGTTATAACAAACGGTTGCTTGCTCTATCGTTTGAAAGCTTCTAAAACGTCCAAACAGCTAAGCGAAAACAACAGCAATAAAAAGGCAGCCATTAATCCAAAGGTTTCCATACCCGACAAACACTTCATAGCCAGAGAGAGGGCTGCTTCCAATCGAGACTCGGCACATTCAGTTTATATGTCTCTTCAACAAACAAACAACAGCAATAAAACTTACCTTCAACCAGTTCATCAACCATCACCCAATGGAAGGGTGAACCCCGCACTTGAAGTTCCTCATCAGCCGGCATTGAGCAACGGTGACTACGAGATCGCGTCGGAGAAACATGCTTACACTCTGAAGCGCGGTGTTCCGGCTGCTGATTATCTGGAATTGGTTGGGTCTGGGACGTCAGACGAGTTACCTCATCGCGTCGTACCGTCTGCTGGTCATCTGGAACCGGCGACTCGGTCTGGGACTTCGGGCACATCGCCTCGTCGCGCTGTCCCATGTGCTGATTATCTGGAAGTGGTTGGGTCTGGAACTTCAGTTAAGTCGCCTCATCGCACTGCTCAGAGTGACGACTACGAGGAAGTGGTTGGGTGTCAAACGGCGGATAAGTTGCCAAATCGCGTTGTTCCACCTGATGATTATGAGGACATGTCCAGTTCTGTGATGTCAGTAGATTATGTGAAGATGATAGCCTAACTCTAAAATTGAGATCTAAAACAAATTTCCAAAATCTCTACTCAAACATTATCTACCCTAACCAGAAAAAATGCGGTGCACGACCATCAGCATTATGACACGATAAAATTGAAATGTTCCAATTGCACACGCATGTGTACAGTTTTATTTTTTCTCTATTTCATATTCTGCTAACCGTCCCGATTTTGCAGGGACAGTTCCGATTTTTGACTTTCAAAACCTCAGAAAAATTAGGAATTCCGATTTTCTAGAATTTCAGCCGGTAAATGCCCATGTTTTTATAAAAAGTAAGATTTAAGACATCTATCTTTATATTCAAGTTGACAAAAAACTTTCCGTTCTATTCCATAGTCAGTTGTCGTTACTGGAACTGAAAGGAACTTTTGGTACAGTCCTAAAGAGTGATAAGGTTTGCAACTGTATGGCCGCGGCATTTTGGTGAATCTACAACCTATATTTGGCAAATTCAAAGCTAATTATTAATAAGTTACTCGAGCTGAAACCAATCGTAGAATTGCACACGTTTTAGGTATCCTACTTATGAACAGTTACTGATTTGCATTTTTTTTTTCTGAAACATCATAGTAGTCTGTACAGTTTCATTTGGATCCCACGCTTCCCTAAGGTTCCATTATCGACCATTGATTACGACAACCTTTTTCTAAAATAGCTGTATACATACACACTTCTCCAACGGGGATCGTGGAGGGGGAGGAGCTGTTGGCGCTACAGTCCTACCTCATCTTTGAAATTATAAAGAGTTACGGAGTAAAAATGTGTTTTAGCCCCACCACACTGAGTCACTTGTCAGCCCCAGTCCTAACACTACTTACAAAGTAGCTTCGCTGTCCCTGTCACATGCGGAGCAGAGCAGAGATTGATGAAGATTGAGCAGTCAGCTACACGCGTACAATCGCTCAGACGGGTTGTAATGCGTATTTTTTTTGTTTCCATATCAGATGCGTGATATATTAATGCCATTTGGACATTGCTATAACACTGGCTAGCTCTTTAGAGGCTAATTGTCAGAAGTAGATGAGATGTGGGATTTCACAGCAGTGGGAAATAATTTAATAATGGAAACATATGACAAGGAAGCCGGCATGGAATTAAATGCGTAACAAAATGTTTTGGTGTGCCTTGTAAAAAAGGATACAAAGCTTTCCAATTGTAGTGCGGAGTGGCAATCTTCAATAATTTCCTGAACACTAACTTTGAAGAAAGATTTATTTTTTACGTCAACGATGTAGCCTGAATTCTGTTTTAATCGATCCTTGTTGATCAAAACTGACACCTATTTGGTTATTGACATTTACTCAAAAAAGATTGCGGAACTCTTACAATATAGTTTGAAACTAACAAAGACTGTGTTTTCAGCGAAATCTTTGCACCAGGAAGTTGTTCATCATTAAATTTTAATTAAAACTTAACTGTGTTGATTGTTGTGATAAATTAAAAGAGCTCCGAGATATCTAAACCTTATTTACATTTGTGCGATTGGAAATGGGTTAAAGTGACATTTCCCTAAACATGGTGAAGGTAGTTAAAACCTTAAAGCTGTAAGTTAAATTCAAATGTATTTGTCCAAGACATGGTAAGCATGATTTAGACCAACCGTATTAGACTGTTTTTATTACAGTCATGCGCAGAACAAATTAAGGGATCTTGTGCCGACTGCAACTCTGTTATTCTCCGAGTCTTGATGTTCATCTTTCAGAAGGTAGTCAGTGACTTTTCCGTTTTCAGTCACGTTTATTTAATACATACGTGCAACATATTTATAAATAATGTTGGTCCGCCGGCCAAAAAGTATAATCACATTTTTTGTTTTATAAGAATCTATGAGGGATTTTTGACGAATTGATTTGCATAACAAACTAGTAGAAAATGTTTAGAACATCCTTAAGCTCGGCCAAGAAATAGTTATTCTCATATGTAAAATTAAAAGAAAGTATTGAAAGATGCAAAAGTGTCACAGAGTTGCTCTGAGTTTTCTCTTTTTTGCATGACCTACTAGGTATATAAGTCTTGGAATATTTCTTACAGCGCCGTGATCTTGGTGTTCCAAGTTAACAAGCATCAAAAGAAAAAAGTTTAATTCAGACTGAGACTCCTTAAATTAGGGCAGGCAAAACAGTATGTGTGTTTCCAATGTGAAACACATCTCTGTCAAAGAAATAGAACTGATCTCTTGGCCTGGCTGTTCGATAGTACCTTAAACTTAACCCACGGTTAGGCAAAACTTTATACTGAACTCTTTTCATCAAGAAACATTTCCGCTCTTTCTATAGTATTACTGAAGCACACTCCCAGGAAACTTATTCTTTAGGGAATTAAACCCAATAGCGGATTAAAATGACTTTCTTTCGTAGGTGCTAACCTACTTTTGAAAAATCAGACCCTAAAGAATATTGCTCAGAACCAAGGTTACAATAATCTTCATCCTTGAGTTTAGCTGCTCACGGTCATATGCATATGTGTCCATTTTGCAGGCTTTCGAATTTAATTTTCGGATTGGAAAAAATAGTATCAAACAATCGTTGACCCAAAACCATGTTTGTTTGCCAGTCAGAAAATTGATATGCGTCAAGACTTCAGCAGCTGTAAAATTAAGAGGAAATTCATGCTCTTTATCATTGTTGTAACGCCACATGTTATGTTTTTTTTATCAATTCTTTCCGATTTATGTATCTAGTACGAAAATCACCAGACCTACAGCCTCGAGCAAATCCTTTTAACTAAAACTCTATTTACTCTTTACTGCTCTTCGGATAACACTTGGTACTGTTTTAGTGAGAGGTTTGTGCGATACATGCGTACCTTTGCATTTTTTTCATAAAATTACGTCTTGTTTCATACGGTTTTGATTTCGACTTATTGTTTAATCGCTAACGTCTATTGAACAAAATAGCTTTCGCCAATGTATGTTTCTATATGTGAACGTCATTGGTGCCACAGAGGTTTGTACTTTTATCTTCAAAATATCAAAACTATTCTGCGTATTTCTTGATCCATTTTCCAACTTCCGCAGCCTTTGCAGCTCTTAGTGTAGTACCGGAAAACGATTCATAATCAGCAAACTCTTTTCAAAAGCAATAACAAAAACAATCCATTATCAGTTTAAAAACATCGCTCACCTGTAAAAAATAAACAAAATGTATGCCACAATGTGACATGAATTACGCACAGACACCGTGCATGACTTCCCATCCACGTGGGCGAAACCGTAAAAACAACACTAGGAGTCCAACGAAGAACAATTGGTTGCTTAGTTTTACTTTTAGAAGCAAAACCTGTTAAATTTATATTCTGCACATGCAACACGCGAGGTAGGCACGGGGAATTACTTGCAAGGCCAAGTTCTCACACCTTTCGGAAGGCGAAGCATGCGCTTTGAAACTTCATACTCTGATTATACTTTTTGTTCCTGAGAAGTTTCGCTGGATGGAAGGATATTGTGATCATTTTATCATGGTAAAATGTGGCTGAAAGGTATTGTGCTGGATGGATGTATAATTACTTTGTAGTTGAATTCACTAACTGATCATCACTTAATACATATTCGGAGCCAAGCTTGTTCTTTCACTCGTACTGTAGAAATACTGGCGAATGAAAGCATAAGCCGCCCGTTTGTTACATAGTTCGAATTGAGACCCAAACTGCCATGAAATCATAAGACGCGGCCGTAAACTGCCGAAACGGCGGTTCCACTCAAGAAACATTAAGTACATATATTCCGGGGACAAATGACAACTTCATATCTGCAGCAGCTGTTGACCCGGCCCTTGAGATTTACAACTTAAGACTGATGTTCTTAAGCAAGTTAATGTACGACGAAGAATCGAATAGCAACTTTACTCTCGTCTTTATAAGTTTTGGTCTGGTAACAGCAAAGACAAATCAACAACAACGAATTCGTTAAAGAATTGTAGTCTTTTGAAACTTTCGCGGCTGCTTCTTCATACTCTTGTAGGCGTAATAATGAGTCTTTCGTGATGTGTTATCGGGCTCAAAACCCTGCTATCGTGATCCATTGTTACTTAAATTTTACATCCACGATTTGCCATCAAAACAAAACACGTTTGCGATTCATGATTAGACCATAAACGCGTTCCGTTACAACGTCCGAAATATAGCCGTGGAATCACTATTTCTTAACCAGCCTGTTATAGACCGCGTGAAGGCGTCAACATTAGCATCAAAGCTGTAAAAGATTATACCCCTAACTGCTATAAAAACTTTTAACTTTTTGGCAATATTAATCAATTTTAAAACAAAGTTGCAAACTTTTGGCATTCAAGTTTTTAAAATTGAATCTTTTTTTCATTATTATAATTATGGCTTCTTTGATATTATAAAGCCCACTATTTTAGCCTGAAAAGGTCAGAGCGGCCTCGCAGGCGTAGGTTTATCTTAAGGCAACAAAGCTACCAAGTTAACCTTCGTAAAAGCCTAAATTTCATTTAAAAGCAACTACTGTTTTAAAATCTAATAACTGATTAAACACATGGATTCATCAAAGGGCGATTATAATTTTTACACCCTTTGTACCACTTACAACACTTCGTACAAAAGTGGATGCGAGTTTGTGAATGGGAGTTTAAAAAAACTGAATTTACTCTTGCTCTTAATGCATAATTCGAACTGCCCAAATTTATTAGCAATTGCTTTTGGAGCAGCTTCCATTTTTTTCTGCAATAGCTGCGCTAGACACGTATCCACGCACAAATGCGCGCCGCGAGAACACCCAATGAATAAACCTGCTGACCCCCTGCTGTGTCGGCTTTGAGGAAATTGCAAAAGGTAGAACCGAAATGAAAAACGCTATTACATCAAAAACAAAGACACACTTTTTTATGACCAACTTCGTAGAAAACAAAAAGGAAGCCGAAGAAAAGGAAGGCATTGTCTATTTCCCTTGCACAACTGGCAAAAAGAAGGCGGTGTAAGCATCCCAACCTACGACGTAGCAAATTTGATTGATAGATCGATCGACAATCTTTCCTGGCTGATCATCGTACTATAAAAAGCGTCTTATGGTTTTATGTAATCCATCAAAATGATCATGACTGCAACGTTCGTTCGCTGTTTACTTAAGCTTGCGGCAGTTTCAGATCATGTGATCAAAAAGGATACATCAACTCTGGGAACTAAACAATGTTTTGAAACGCATACAGTGACATAATTTTCTTAACAGTTGTTTGGGTAAAACTTTAATGGTAGAAACATTAAAAATAAGTTTGTTATGTTCAATATTTTTCAATGTATATTTAAGCCTAAATGTACTAAATATTTCGTAGATTGATATGTTGTTTATCAGGTACTTGGGAATACTACTAACTGATTTAAAGACAATAGAAGAGATTAGCAGTTCGGAAAAATTGTTTTGCCGTGCAGCCTGTAAGTTGTTGACCGTTTCAATGTGCAACACGAAGTTTCTCTGATTTTAAAAGCAAAGGATTAGCAAAGCATGAGCTAGAATCCACGGACATATGACGTAATTCCAGATTATCAAATGCTGATTTACATAACCAAGGCCGTCTTTTTAAGCACAAAATATAAAGAAACTGCGAAACCCATACACACAAGGGATAAATTTTCTGCGTGAAATTAGTAGTTTTAACGCTAGAATCGTTAGAATTTGGTTAATGAAAGATAGTTCTATCAATCTGATTAGAAATGTCTTTGATAGCTTCGATTTTCGTGGGAGCAAATTTCGTTTGAATTTAGGCAAATTTGGAAATTTTCAGAGTGGAAGATAACTTAAAACTGATAGTTCTTAGCTGTTAAACGCTAAAGCAAACTGGAATCGTTGTGGCGCACTATTGACATTACAGGAAAATTTTACCCTCCGAAAGTTATTCTAGCTAGTTTATATGAAAACATTTACAATAACAGCAACACAGGCTTTTATTCCATTTTTAATAAAAGCTATTCTCTGCAGTCCCCTTTAGTTCTTTATGATGAAAGTGCTGAAATTTTCAATAGCCAGAAATGACGATTGATCATAACTAGTTGAATGGAAAAGCAAAGTAATTCTTTCGGCACAAAATTATTTTACCCTTTCCCACCTTGTTCTATAAAAACAACGAAAACCAATCCGTTTTTTCCCAAAATATAGTTAATATGCTTACTATGCATGGCCGTAGCCAGACACAAAATTTAGGGAGGGCTTTTTTTAAGAAAACGAAAATTTGCTACAGACGCTTTTTAGCTCCTTTTAAGACAAAATATACAAAAAATTACTTCCGGTCCAAAATTTAGGGGGGGGGGGGCATTTGTCCCCCCAGGCTGCCTGAAGCTGGTTACGGCCCTGCTATGTTTGTTTCCTTTGACTGCTAAAAAGAACGTCCCGCGTCATCCATGTTCCTGGCTATCCAACATACTATTCATTTTTCTGATTATTCATTTATTTTAAAACACATGTTTTACATAACAACTTGGTTCCTTCCACGAGAAAAAACATAGAAATAAAGAGTTAAAACTAACAAAGACTGTAATAAATCCTAACCTTTTTAAAGATTTTATTGATTCTCAGAACCGAGAAGGAAATATATTGTCCACATATTATACACCTCTCAATTAAACCACGTTTAGAACATAGCTGGCAATTTTTCGCGCCCACGCCCGTGCGTCTACCAAATCGCGTGATTGCATTCAACCAATCAAAACGCTCGCAATAGTTTAGGAGAATTCTGTGTTTTATCAGTTTTCGTTTAAA
>JAOBRG010356384.1:0-12974 GCA_027574985.1 Umimayanthus nakama
AGTGCCTTAGCCTGGATATCATCCCAACATTTCTACTGACTTTTAAAGCAACATAATTTATGTGTTGTTTCCAGGAAGGTGATTATCAATCATGACTCCTAAATGTTTTACATATTCTTTGCGTTCAAGATGGAAATATTTATTTAAACAACTATCGTAAGCTTTAATGTTAACGCCGTGGTTTAGGCGTTTCTGGTATGGGTGAAAGATTACAAAGTTAGTTTTCTTTATATTCAACGATAGTTTATTTGCAGTTAGTAATTCAACAATCTTGAGAAGTTCAGCATTCATATCAGCTTCAAGAGATTTTAGATTTTTGTTATCATATAAGAGGTTTGTGTCATCGGCAAAAAAATAGAAGTTAATCTTGTCTGATGCTTTATAAATATTGTTTACATAAATGAGAAACAATAAGGGCCCTAATACACTTCCTTGTGGGACACCACACAAAGTATTTTGTTTGTGCGATACATATTGGCCCATTTGGGTAGTTTGAACTCTTTTTGTCAGGTAAGAGGAAAACCAGTCATTTACTATATTTCGAATGCCGTAGTGAAATAGCTTTTGTAAAAGAATAGAGTGATCAACAGTATCGAAGACTTTTTTCAGATCAGTGAGAACGCCACAAGAATATAAACCCGGCCTTTGTCCATATATGATTGAATTTTATTCACAATATCCAAAATTGCGTGGTCAGTCGATCGTTGTTCACGAAAACCATATTGTGACTCATAGAGTATTTCATATTTGTTTAAAAACGATTTCAGGCAATTATACATGATCTTTTCAAAGAGTCTATTCAAAACGGAAAGAAGCGAGATTGGACGATAATTGCTAGGTTCGGCTTCACCACCTTATAAACAGGAATGATTTTAGCATGCTTAAGTTTGGAAGGGAAGATACCCTTCTGTACTGAATTATTTATTATGGTCGTAATAGACTTCGAAATAATACGACGTGAGCACTTTAGTAAGCGGGTTGGACAAGAGTATAACCCGTGAGCCTTGTTCGTTGGTGTTAGCATAATTTCAAGCTCAATTTCAGACGGGAGTACGGGCACAAAAGCAAAGGAACCAGAGTAATCTGTTCTAGGTAAATAGAGAAAGATTTGTTACTGTTTGGCATTTCAGAGGTGAGTTTTTTGCCCGGCTATGGAAGAGAAATGGGAATTTAATATATTCGCATTCTCAAGGGGGTCATGAGATAACCCCTGGTTGTGTGGGCGTCTCATTGTCATATTCACTTTAGCGCTTTTATTTTTGCGATTTATTAGATTATTTATACCTTCCCATGTTCGCTTTAAGTTGTTAGTATTGTTTCTAAAATAGGTATTGAAATAAAGCCTTTTTACTCAGCCGCGTTAGTTTTATACTTTTATTTCCACATAGCTTATATAAGTCGGAATTTCCCTCCGATATCAGCTTATTTTTTATTTGAATAGATTTACGAATTCTACCAGTAATCCAGGGTTTTGAGAACGATTTCATTTTACGTCGTGAGATGGGTTTTAGAGGTGCATGCTTATTAACTACTTTATTTAATTTGTTGAAAAATGAGAAAAAGTGCTTATCGACACTATCAGAATCTTTGCAATGCCAATCAACAAGTGATAATTTGTTTAAGAAATTTAGCTCAGAGAAGTTTATAAAATCACGGAAAGAGGTCTATCAGGGTTTCTCTTCGTTACAGGCGTGCCAGATATACAGAACTGTGCGAAATGATCGCTAATCTCAGAAATGATATTGCAGCTAAGAAGATTTTCTTCCACCTTGTTAGTAAAAATATTATCGATTAGCGTAGCGGAATTTCTATGCACGCGTAATGGTTTGTCTATTGTTAGGGTTAAATTAAGACTCTGTAGAGCGAAAAGAAAGTCTTGTACATAGCTACAGGAATTAAAATGCAAGAGGTTTAAATTAGCATCAGTTTTTTCCAGAGAGACTTAGATTCTCAATCGTTTCTTCAAAATAGTTTAGAAATGTACAGGAGAGTTACGCTGTCTATACATCACTCTGCATACAATATTAGCCGCATTTGGTAAGTGTATTTCTATCCATAGGGCCTGAAAAGCTTCATTAGACTTCTTTTCAAGAATTGTATACCTAAAGTCCGAATCTATGTACATTCCAACACCTCCTGCAGAAAGAGGTGTCGGGACGTATTCAAAATTGTACCCAGTTATCGACGGATTGAAGTCAATAAAATCTGAATTCTTGTTTCTGTATTCCCAATAACATTAAAATGAAAATCAAGCTCACTTAATAAATGGGTTTGAAGATTTTCCAGATTTCTTTTTAGGCTACACACATTATTATGAAAAAAAGGTAATTGGCTTCGAAAGGATTGTTTGCTAAACTTATTTTTTAACTGGCTAAAGCTGTGTGGAGAGTAATAACTACTTCGGATAGAACGGATAGCTGAGAAACCCAAGTCTCTATTGTTTACTGTATCAGCGTTTAAACTACAAAGATCAATATCATAAAGACTAGGTAATCTATCCAGATATTTTTTACTGGTAGGAGAATCAGTCGGCATTAGGCTATTAAACATGCCATGACATTGTGTTAGGTTTTGGCCGTAGTAAGGTAACTCGCGAAGAAGTGCCTTACTTTGTTTAAATATTTCACTCGAGATAGGCATTGTTAAATTTTTGTGGTTCGTCTACAAAAAAATGCAAGTACTTAACTTAACTGTTTTTATTCGTCTTGGGCGAATCTCGCAAGATCTTTTGCATTACGGACTTTCAGTGGTGGGGACTCTTCCGTTCTTCGAAAGGAAAATCATCCCATTTCTCGCCCAACAGAGCTGGTATCCGTTTCTCTCTTTGAATTTCTTAGCATCCGAGTAAAGCTCTTGCATTCGCGGAGTAAGATGATCCAGGATCAAGATATGGGACATGTCAGCGTCATTATCTAGGCCAATGGAAGAAGGCAGAACATCCGAGGCGGCTTTTCTATTCGCCACAACCTCGCTCCTCGCCAGCCGCCTTATGAATTTGCAAACTGTTGGCTTTGACCCTTTGCGAGAGGCATTACGGAAAGAGACTGTGGGCAATACCGATATCACCTAGGGAGACTTGAGTGTCCATGCTGTTGAATAGTCGAACACAAAGTTGGCTAATTTCTTGTGCATTCTCGTGTTCATTAAGTTCGGGGACTCCACGGATCTTTACATTAAAAGAATAACTATATTCTTGTAGTTTTTCTAGTGTGCTTTCAAACTTACCCAGACTGTCTTCAATGTTATCCAAGCGTTTGCAAATTCTTGTCAGTTGTGTCTGCATATCTGCTTCTAACTCGTGGAGCCAGACCAAGCTCTTCTCGGTCTCCATCAGAGACGCCCGAGAGAGTCCGCCATTTGCTTCTTGTCTCTGTTGTTCTTGAGTGTCTATTCTCTGTTCCAGCATTTTAATATCGTTTCGTGCTTCCTCTAACTGCTGTTTTAGTTCGCTGTTTTTCCTTTTCAATTTTTTAATTTGATTTGCTTTAGTAGAATCCGACATTTTAAGTGTTTTTATTTAAGAGAAGGCAGAGCTTGGAGATTTTGCGTCCGGACGACAACGCACACATGCGCAGACATGCGCAGTCAAGACTCATATATTTCATGCGATTCTTCAAACAATAATAGCAATGACGGTGATGTTGATAATGCTCATGGTCTTAACAACAATCAACAACAGAAAAAATATATCAGTCTCTTATAAGAATTATTAAAAATTATAATATTTAAAAGAATATCAATATTAGTAACAACAATAAAATTGAACTGTGACAAAAAGTTATTGGTTATAAATATACACGTAATAGTAAGTAATCCAAATTATGCCTGTTAGTTAACTGACCGTTTTTACTTAGCACTACTTTTAAGTCGCTACTACTTGGTTTTGTTCATTTTGCATTACCAGGACTCTCTTGTTGCCGACGCGTCTTCCCCTTGTTCTAAACTCCACAATGTCGGAGTTGCAGGCTTCGAAAAATGAAGACTCAACTGGGAGTGAAAAAAACTCGATGGAAGACAATCAGTCGAGTCAAAATAGTGCTGAAAATGGTTTCCCAGGAGGCCATTCCCAAACTTTGTTTGACGAAGCTGATCTGGGGCTTGGTAGTAGTGTGTCACCATCACAACCCGCGTCTTTACTAGAGGAACAGTCGAATGTCAAGAAAAGTTCCGTTCAAGTTATCACAGAGGAAGGTGAGAAAACAGGAAATTCAAATTTTAAGTTTTTAAAAAAAAATTGGTTTCAACTGGTTAACATTCTTCTAAAAGAGTATGTCAGGGTATGTAACTTCTTTTGACGATAATCATATTCCTGATATGTAATGCCTCTCAAAGCAATCACGTATTCGCTGAATTTAAGTCTTATACAACTACGATATTATAACTATGAAAAGAACAGGAAAACATTAAATAACCGTATTCGTTAGTTGCAGAAAATAGAGAAAATATTGGAGAAAGTACTGCAGCAGCGGCCACAGCACCAACTGGCAACGGTGGCTCCTCTGCACGGACGACAAGTCCTCTTGTATTGAAGCAAGGAGCTCGACCAAAGCAAAACTACTCGCATGGAGGTCTTTCTAGGGAGGTAAGAAAATGCATTTTAGTTGTTCTAACAGGCTGATTCTCTAGTTTTCTGACATGGATGCCACCATTTATGTAGCTGGGAGGCGCAGATTGTGTGCTACCTTGTACAATGGGACCCTTTCAAATGCTAGACATGTCAAGGCGGTATAACGGTGGGAACTATCGAAAAAAATATATCATGATAACTTTGATCGAGCAAACTGAGACAATATGTATTTTTGCAGCATTCAACTGGCACACCACCGCCTACATGCGCTGAACCGCCAGCAAGCAGAAGTCTAGCCTTGACTTCTCGTCTACAAGCCAGACCCAGTGACCCCATTGGTTGTCGGGAAGTTTGGGAGTTTGTTGTAAAGATAGAAAGTGGAGAGGAGCTCTGGCTTAAGCTTTCCGTAGACGGAAGACAGCGTTCGATAGTGGCTATTCTAGGGCAAGGTCAGTTGTATTGTATATAGTAAACGTTTTGGATAACCACTCCTTAAACTTCCGTTTGTAGACTAAACTTTGGGTGGAAAAAGTTTAGGAAGGCAATACTTGTAGTTAATACAAAATACATACCGAACACGTACAAGTAAGCCATGGCACTTTGTTAGCAGGGATTTTCTGATCAAATTTTACTGTTCCTTTTCTTTTTACATACAGCAAATACAAATACATTTACAAAAAATGTTCTCTTTTACATATCCTAACAAAAAACTAGTCGCACTATAACCTTTCTCAATACCGTGAACATACAGATTCACTTTTTATCAAAAAAAATACTAAAATTTCCTGGTCTTATTTCTTGGCAAAAGGCGGTTTCTTATACGATTATCTATCTGTTCGTCTACCAAGAAGTTTTGATTCATTCTTTTACAAGATTAATCTAAGACATAACTACGATACCAACTTGCGTCAAAAACAACCCTTTATTTTCCACAAGTACTACGGACAATTTAACATAGGGTTTATCGGTGCCAAAGAATTGAACTCGATTAACGAAAAGCTGAATTTTTTAAAAAACACAAACTTTAATAAAAAAACTTAAAAGTTCAACTTGCTAGCGTCCTGTACAACTTTATAAATACTCAAATCTCATCCTATAGTTCATTGTATAACTTATACACTTTCTCTTTAATATTCTTACGTATCCCTTATAGTTTTTGTTTGTGTGTGCGTGTGTGCACATCAAGATTTAATTTTAAAATTTATAACTATAACTATTTTCGCATTCCTTTTTTCTCTTTCTTATTGCCATTCATATTCAGTATAATGTCGAGGCTAACTTCTGGTCATTACCTTTGGCTGAGTACCTACTATTCTGTTCGTGTTTGATGTTATATTGTAAAATGGTACTAAAAACAAAATAAAATTGAATTGAACTGAACTGAATAAATTCTCTCGGAGTTTGAATGAAAATAGATATGATACAGCTATCCGGTACGTTGCTGCAAAGTCGTTCTGCACGATCAGGTAAAACCTTCTGGTTCAATAAAAGGTGAAAAAAATCCATTCTTAAGATTAACATTAACAACTTAACTTAGTATTTTGTTGGTGTGCTGCGTCTTTACTCCGAGCTTCATCCACTTTTAGTTGTTAATATAGGTAAATGCAAAAGTAAAGATACAAAAGATGTCTAATTGACTGCTCAGTAGCAAGGCAGCTCGAGAGAGAAACTGCTGGCATTTTAGCGGTAAGCTCAGCAAAAGTTGACTATTGTCTTGTTGTTTCAGGACTCACTCACCAAACTAAACCAATATTTTGTTTTAAGCACTCAGGGAACTAAGCCCAGAAAATGTGAACCAGTAAGGCCAAGAAAGTCCTCGAGCTACTCGTTCAGTGTCACAACAAACGGAAAATGAAACAGAGCATCCTGGAGGAGAAGCACATTTCGCAGGTAGCGATCCTGAAGTTGGTGGGCTAGATGCCGCCTTCCACGTGCGTCATAGTGAAGACGACAATACTCGACGTCAAGCCTTTTCTGAATCAGTGTTTCAAGGATACAAAGATAATGATCTGCACAGTAGAGAACAAGGTCAGTCGTTGTTTACATATCTATATATTAATTTTGTAAAGCTTGTCACTAACAGAGAGCCAACTTGAAAATGGTTCAATAAAAGGCAAAGAAATTCCATTTTAAGAGCCACATATGCAACTTAACTTAGTTTTTTGCAGGTGTGCTGCGTCTTTAATCAGTGCTTCTTCCACTAGTAGTTGTTAATATGGGTAAATGCCAAAGCAAAGTAACAAATGATGTTTTTACTGACTGTTCAGTAGCAAGGCTGCTCGAGAGATAAATTGTTGGCATTTAGCGGTAAGCTCAGTGGCGTTGTCGTGTTGGCTGACTCACCAGGATAAATCAATGTTTTGTTTTCAGCCCTGGCGGGGTTAAGGCCGGAAACTGTGACCCGGCAAGGCCAAGAAATTCCTCGAGCTACTCGTTCAGCCTCAGAACAAACAGAAATTGAAACAGAGCAGACAACTGTTGCACAAATTCGTATTCATTCTGGAGGAGAAGCAAACTTCTCAAGTAACGACCCTGAGGCTGGTGGGGTAGATCCAACATTCCTTGCTCGACGAACCGAGGATGATAGCATTCGCCAACAAGCTTTGTCGGAAATAAGTTTTTTTCCTCAATATCCAGATGATAATGATGTTCCGGACAATGGAGAACAAGGTCAGTTTTTGTTTTACTGATATAATTATTTATTGATTATATAAAAGATGACATTACCAGAGAGTCATTTGCAAAATGTTTTGGATGAACACGCCTTTAACTACCATTTGAAGACTAAACTTTTAGAGGAAGAGATTTAGCGAGACAATTTTAGAAATACATACATACACACAAACAAACTGTCTCAGGCAGACAGAAAATAGATGTAACACAGCAATTAGAGTCATTGCTGTAGTCTCGTTGTGAACGTGAAAACTGGTTCAAAGTGAAACTGTTTATTAGTTGCAGGTTTGCTGCATTTTGCTTCAGAGTTTTCTTCAACTCATATTTAATTATTTTGTTATTATAGGTAACTGCTGAATTCAATTAAAGTACACTTGTAAAATAAAGTAAAGTAAAGTAAAGTAGAGTAAAGTAAATTATTATGTGGCTGAATGATTTCGCGTGCTGTGATTGGTCAATTCCAGGTCCGTAAGTAGCCGTACGGACCGCTAACTCTTTTCAAAACCAGAATAATAAAAAAAGCCATATAATAAACATCTTATTAGCCTCGTTTGCTCAGTCCGTACGGCAAGTTATGGATCCTCGTTTTTCCTTCCTGTTTTCATGGCCCTCGCGCCTCGCGCTTGGGCCATAAAAGAAAGGAAAAAACTCGGTCCATAACTTGCCGTACGGACCTCGCACTCGGCTAATAAGAGGTATGTAGAGTACAGTAGAGTAAAGAAAAAAAAGTAAAGCAAAGTAATGTAAAGTAAATTAAAATAAGGTAAAGTAAAGTAAAGTAAAGTCAAGTCAAGTCAAGTAAAGTAAAATAAAGCAAAGTAAAGTAAAGCAAAACAAAGCAGAGCAAAGCAAAGCAAAGTAAAGCAAAGCAAAGCAAAGTAAAGTAAAAACACTTTGTTTATCGAGTGTACCACATTTACCTCCCTTTGTTGTACCCGGCTCCCATTAGCCCTCACCGCCTATTAAAAAAAACAAATTGCGTTTGTTTTTGCTGACTATTTATTAGCAAAGCTGCCCGAGAAAGAAATTCTTGAAACCTCAGCTCAATTATAAGTAATTCTTGTATAGCTGGCAACTGTGCAAGCTAAAAAAGTGGTTTGTATTTAGCTCTCCCGAGACCAACTACAGCAGTGGTGAACCTGCAAGACCCAGACGTTGCTCAAGTTGCTGGTAGACCTGACTCGGGCCATGACAAGTGCTCCATCTGTCTCGAGGTTTGTGTGTTGAGCTTTAGAACTAAAAGGAAAAAATAGAACACGTTCTGAAACAGGCAACTGAGCAAATCGATGTTTATTTAAACGATAAGCTGTTATCAGTTGCATGGTGGTTTAAAACTCTGCTTTGATAAATAAAAGCACTTCTAAAATGGAACAAACAAAGCTGAACATGTACACTGCAATCCCCATACATTTGTTATATCTGCGAGTAAATGTAAATGCAAATTGTTTTTATAACGCTTACAATACATACATACAGTTTACACACCTACAAACGATACTCAGTGGGGACCATGGTCACGAAGACTGGTTGTTCTGAGGTAAGTACTAAGAAAGTGTTTGGTGATTCTTGACGTACTCAAAGAGAGCTTTGAAAAACTTGGTCGGGGCATTGTGGGTACTTACATGCAGACTTGATGTTGTAGGGACCTAAAAAAACTTATAAACGGCTGCTTGTGGGGTCCTAAATTAATTTAAATGTAACAACATTGTGAGAACAAAAACCTCATACATACATACATACATACATACATACATACATACATCTACATCTACATTTTATTGAGTCGGTAAAATCGTTAGATATCACACCAACTATAAAGTTACTAAACTAATAAAACTACTACAATGGAAATATTAAAAGAAAGAAAACTTTAAAAATCTGAATAAAACTAGCGCATCAAAATACTAAAAACTACCAGTTAACATGGACTTAAAACTATCAAGGGACGGGGCATTTACAGAATCCTTGGGGAGGGAGTTCCATTCGCTAGTTGTTCGGGGGAAGAATGAAAAATACATACATACATACATACATAAATACATTTATACATACATCATACATACATACATACATACAGACGTATACATTTACATACAGACATACATTTAGACAGACAGATCAGACTTGACTAAACCCGTAGCGGCTATTCACGGGAAAAAATGGGAATTTGCGGAATTAAGTTACACCTAGAAAACAACGAAACTCGAAGAAAGTAAAGAAAGACTTAATTTTAAACTCGGCACCTTGGCTTCCAACAAAATCAATAAACGATTTTCATCTGCATAATCTTTAAACAGCTGGATACTATCAATTTCCACAAATGGCAAAACTTGACTTTTTGATCCGCGTTAATTATTACTAACAACTATTTGAACATCGATTTTCCCACAGTCCCTCAGTTTGCTCCGACGAAGGACTCGAAACGTCAGCTGCACACCATATCCCACAGGCGAAAAACGTACCATGCATATCAACCTTTTTTGATTAAACCTGCAGACAGACCGAGTATCAAACTATTTAAAAACAAACACTTCCGTGAACGCAGATCGTGCAGTTTAAAAATACAAGCTAATTAAATTGGTGAAGGTGAAATTGCGGCCGGTTACCCGTGTTTGAAGTGAAATATAGAGGCAAAAACATATTTGTAATAATCTGCTACGTTTTTTACTTGTATTTATCAGGACGTATTGAGCGGCTGTCAGATCCTTCCCTGCTGCCACAAAGTTCACCGGGTCTGTGCCATACAGATGGCGCGAAACGGAATGTAAGTTCATGAGATCAGCTCAATTACACCATGAGCAGAATTTTACAGTTCGTCTAGTGTTTGTACAGGTTTGTTTATTGTCTAAGAAGTAGTAACCGTGGGTTACGATAGTGCGTTCGAAAGGCATCTAGAAATTTTTCTCAGCTGTAAATGTAATTACACTTAAATAATCTGGCCGTACAGATTGAGTCAGAAAACTACAAAACTGTGTTGTTTATTGAACCTAACATACCACGCACTTTCAAATCACGCTTCAGTTCCCGGTTAGTTCTAAACCCCTAGATTTTCCAAATGGTTACACAAAAAAGATCGAGCTTTGGCGTGTAAGCAGCTGTGGGTTAGCTTACTACTCTTTATAATAACAATCAAGTAATAAGTATTGCTATAACAACAGTGTACCTTAACAGTCTAACAGTTTATACCTTAAGACTTCGTGTATTCAAGCTACATATTTTAAAACAAGACTAAATCGATTAGGTGTTGCAAATCAGTATTTTAATGCATACAATTACCATGATTTTAAACTAATTTAACACAATTTAGTTTTTAGATTGCTCTTTGCACAGGTAGCCCAAGCCTATTTTGCGAAACTTGCAAATAATTCCATTTTTTGATGAACCGAAATTGCTTCTTTTTCGCTGAGGAGGACTTATGTGATGGGATTTTTTGTTGGATTGGACAATTTATTGGGCTTTAAGAATATATTGATTTTGTGGCGTTAGAGGAAGAATTGTCGCGCCGGGAGAAGATTTGTTGGGAGTACTTTGCCATTTGTTCGCAAATGGCGTGTGAAAACTCCATCCTTCTGTATATTTTATACGGAGGAACACGTCCTGACGTTCTCGCTCTAAATGAGCTCAAATTGCGTCCAAAATGCACAAAACACTTAAATGCACGGTGAACTGAAGTAGGTAAACTATATTTCCTCAATAATGGAAGTACTCAAGGATTTTTGACAAGCGAAAAAGTTCCCAATACAAAGTCTTGTAGTGCCTCCGTTTTGCAAGTTTCGCAATATAAGCTTGGGCTGCCTGTGCTCTTTATACTATGTTTCTGATACAGGACCTCTTAGGAAATCACACTGAGGGAGCTCCCTGTCAAAATACTGTCATAAATATAATAAATAAACTTATCTACCGTCTTGGTGACCCTCTTGGATTTTTCATTACAAAATTACTTTTTATGGCAAAACTGCAGAAAACCATTGACTAAAATTGAAAGTAGTACGTGTTGGATAGTTCAGTTATTTGTATGGATGGTTTTTCACTAATCCTTTTTGTTCACAAATAGGTCCAAACGTTAAAAGTTTATTCTAAGCCTCGTTTCCATACATGTGCGAAAAGCCTGTTTCTTTTGATATATTTTTATGATGTTCAAGTCACCTTGTTGAAGTGAAATCCGCAAAACAACCTATTGTTGCAATACTTCTAGGTTGATCCAGTATGATTCCCGGACTATTTAGTAAAAAACAATGAAGTTATATCAAAGGCTTAGGGAAGCAACAAATTAAAACAACACACATCAGAATAGTGTAGATTATTTTGTAACGTTGCCTGTCGTTTGTGGCTCAAGGTGCACAAGGAAATGCTAACAAGTTGGTAATTTCTTTTTTCAGTCGAGCTTGCCCTGTCTGCCGCCATCCCCTCTACAGAACAGATGATCAAGATTACTAGTCTATTAACTATTAGAACATAGCTGACAATTTTTCGCGGGCTTTTTGTAGGGCGCGAGCATGCATCTAAATCTCGATAGACGCACGCCCGTGCGTCTATCAAATCGCGGGATTGCATTCAACCAATCAAAACGCTCAGAATAGTTTAGAAGAATTCTGTATTTTATCAGTTTTGTTTAAGGTGGCAATGTTCTAAAAGATATGGTCCATGCTTTTGCTGTACATCTATCGAGTTGGGATAGCATTCGAGAAGCTAGAGAAGCACTCGGCTTCGCCACTTGCCACTCAAACGCTTCTCTCGTGCTCTCCCAATTTCCCGCGTGCTTCCTTAACTCGATAGACGCACGCCAAGCATGGACCATATCTTAATTATCATCACTCGAATATTTAAAAAATAAACACAAATGATAATTTTAAAACGCAAGTTTGTACAAAAGTTATCTTGCTTTAATAACTTTATACAAATTTGTTAAATGCTTTCTTGAGTAAGCTACGTGGCATACAAGTTTTGTGAGCGCTATTCTACACTTGGAGTCGCTATTGAGCAATTCCTAATCTATTGATGCTGAATCCATGGAAAACTGGATAATTTCTATTTATTATATGACTGAATGATTTCGCGTGCTGTCAGGATTGGTCAATTCCAGGTCCGTAAGTAGCCGTACGGACTGCTAACTCTCGTTTACCTTTTCAAAACCCGAATAATCAACAAAGCCATATAATAAACATCTTATTAGCCTCGTTTGCTTAGTCCGTACGGCAAGTTATGGATCCTCGTTTTCTCCTTCCTTGTTTTCATGGCCCTCGCGCTTCGCCACTTGCTGTACGGAATTCGCACTCGGCTAATAAGAGGTATTTATCGGAAACAATAAATCATCTGTTTTATGAATGCTTGTTTTCCCAGAGCTTTTGGACATATCCAATTTTTTAAGACAACACAACATTTTCCCGGAAACGTGATCTTTAAAGACAGATTTTGTAGGTGACATAAGCGAAGAATGCCCAAAAATTGCCAATCATTTTATTATCCTTGGGAAACAATTTATATACAAATCAAGATATGAAGAAATAATCCCACAGTATAAAGTTTTTAAACTAGAAATAGATCACACATATAATGTAGAAAAATATCTCGCAGTGAAAAACAACAAGGAAGAAAGCCTCAAAGTTAAATGGTTAGCAATTAGTAATCCCTAGACCTCGGGTAGATAATTTGAATTATATATATACAGCTATTTCAAAAAAGGTTGTCATAGTCAATAGTCCAATACTGGAACCGAAAGGAACTGTGGGATTCA
>JAOBRG010356395.1:0-12973 GCA_027574985.1 Umimayanthus nakama
TTAACTGAAACAAGTCACCAATATAATGCATTTTCACTCAGGTAATTGCTGCTGCACACAGTCTATTTGTCCATTTTTTAAATACAAAAAGATCACACTTGTACATATTCCATCAAAATAGAACCTGCACTCAAATTTTGGTAATACTTTGGCCATGGATAATTTAATATATGTGAACTTCAAAACAGAAATAAAAAAAGGGAGGTCCCTGAACTACTTTTAGAGATAGCGGAGACAGAAGTCCACCCCTGTGGGGCTATATTTTCGTTAATGAAAGCAGTGCGACGTAACTGTACCACCATCCTTCAGAGTGTCAATTATATAAAACAAATGTTCAGAAAAATGCAGGGCTTGAAATAACCGACAGCAGTGCGGCAATTTGCCGTGATGCCCTTCCCTTGTGCCGTGATGCCCCTCCAAATTTTCTAATTTCACGGCAAAATTTTGCCTTCCCGATCTGCAGGACTGCCAGAGTGCCCTTTTTGTAGAGTTGGCATCAATGTGCTAGTTGTGCGAATCTGTACAGGAAAATCTCTTGGGAAATATAATAAAAGGTTTGAAGCAAGCATGCGAAGAATTCGACAACACGACGCTCACCATGTACACGCCATCTTGAATTTTAATTTTCGGAGCTTGCCTGGGCTCATTTTTTTTCTTAAGAACTGCTGCTCATGTAGTCATGCGGACTCTAAATAATTTGCACGAGGCTCTCATGACTTCTGGTTCGGTTTCGTTTGCAATTGAAATCATGCCCAAACATGAAAGATTAAATAGAAAAAAAGGTGGAGCTGCAATCTACAAACTTTTCAGGTTAATCGTTGTTTTATCTATCAACTTTCAGAACGTGTTTATGCTTTGACCACACAGTTTTCCCGACATTTTAGCATGTGACAAACGTAGTTCTCGAAAAATATAAAGGAAGAAAGTTTTTAAACCTTAGAACACAATAAAAAAAATTGCAAAACTTTTCTGCAACATTTGGTTTTTTTAGATGTTCGCAAATGTCCAGTGTTCATATTGACTTTATTAAGACTGTGTATTGAGCAACAGCTGTTCTTCGACCTTTCTCTAAAACACAGAAACAATATTGTTTTCCTGATAGGCACAATGGTTAAGGTTGTTTGTTTTGATACAAAAAATAAACAGAACCTCTCTTCAGGTAGCCCCAGACTCTAAATGTTGTAAATTCATGATTTTGCCTTGTTGCCCTCAGAAAAAAACTAATACTGCCTTAGTGCCCCTGTGACAATTTGAAAATTGCCGTAGTGCCCTGCTATTTGAAGAAAGTTTAAGGGCAAAAACTGCTGTGCCCTCTAAGGAGTCCAATTCAAGGCCTGAAAATGAAGTAATAAACAATCCTGGATATTGACAACATTTGCTTTGAGTGTTAAAGCAAAAATGTGTTTATGGTATTGGAGTTTCTTTCAAGTTAAAATTGTTGCTTTGGTTACCAAATCCAGAGTAACAATCAATTCATGCCAAAACTCTTCAATTTTATCATATTTTCTAACACTCAGAATTTTTACTTTTTTTTGAACATGGAGTTGTATGGTCATAACTCACATTGGTAGAAAAAAACTAGGGGGTCACCGTGCTTGTTTAGGAGATATTGTGAAAAGTATCGCAAAAATGGGCGTTTTTTTGGTCATTTTCCGAGGGGAGCCTGGGGCGAGTTTTAAAAAAATTGGCTTAATTCGATCAAATTTCAATATTTCCGATTATTTTTACCAATTGTTAGTTAAACTGTATTAGATTTGCCAAGGAACGTTGAAATCTCTCAAAAATCTTAATTTCAACCTCATGCGCAGAAGAGCTGCGCACTGCAAAAGGGGGGAATGACCTTAAATAGTTCAGAGTGGTACAACAACCTTGATGACTGTAAAGACAGAACGAAATAAATCCAAGCGGCAAACCCAAGCCGTCCTCAAAGGAAAACAGTACCACCTGATTCGAACTGTAACACACGTGTTTTATGCTACACAAATTCACCTTTAGATTAGTTTATCAAAACTTTCTTATGAAATACCGTGAAGTACAACATACGGAATCTGTAGTTTTTCAAGTAGGAAATATATTGTTACACGCTTTTTTTATATGAACAATTTTATATGAACGAGGCACAATTTGGCCAAACTGAAGAACAAGCTAAGAACAATCTAGGATGGACTTTGGAATAACAAACGCAAATTATACTTTTTATAACAAGATTCTATTATTTTACTCAACCTCGTTTTTATCGAGTTTTAAAAAACTCTAAACGTTGAGATCGATCGATTTCCATTACCATTCATTTGGCTTGATTCCTGATCACTAGTTTGGAGCACTTACAATACTTTAGATGCTATTTCCTACTGTTGTTGTACTAATGAGTAATCTAAAAATAAGAACAACTTAAGAACAACTAAGGTTGAAATTCCCTAAAAAGTAAAGAACTATGAGCTAGGCTCGGCCAAAATTTGCTGGTTCTTATATGAAAAAAGCGTGTAATTTTATTTTGCTTCCTTTGCATAATATAGCAAATATGATGAAGCTTCAGACAATCAAAGCCACAAATTAAAAGTTTCCAGAAGAATAATTTATCGCTGAAAAGCTAAATATATTATGTTGAAGAGTTTCCGAGAAAGAAAGGTATACAATTTCCAGAATTAAAGATTTAAGTTACACAGATATTTATAGCATGACCACACATTCTCTGCTTTTTCGAACTTTTAAAGATTTGTTATTTAAGCGTTCTGTAAGCACAAACCTTGCCATGGAATTTTACACTACAGTCTCTGCTAACTTAAAACTGAAAGTCCATCTTGTGCGAACTAGGCAAAAGGTAAGTAGTACGCGAGTACTTGAGATTCGCCTATACAAAATGCATTGTCTTACTCTCTTAGTCAAATAAAGAATCCATCAGGAATAATGCCACAAATTGAGGTCATAATGAATGTTTAATGTAACAATATAGCTTAACACACACTCGCGTATTTATTTCTGAAGCACAACCTCAGCTCTGATTTTACTTTTAAATGAAGTATATGTACATTTATACTGGCTTCACCATTTTGAAAACACAAAGAACATATAACATAGCACATGGTTTCTCAAAAAAGCTCAAATATTACCACAAACTTGAGAGGAAGAAAAAAGGCCTTGTTAGTTTGCTGCAAACAAAGCTACACCAACGCAGCTGTGTTCAGTTAAAGTATGTAAACTGTGTTTCAAACCTGATAACATTTAGACTTTTTGCCAGCTGGAGATCACATGGTACAAAATCCAACATGTTGGAGAGCAAAAAATGTGACAAGACTCCATTGGGAAATGTAAACAAAGAAACTAAACTTTTACTAGTTAGTTGTGTATTATTTTTGAGTCTAGCACATTCATTTGCGTTCCAGTATAGTTTATCTTGTACCATGTCACTTTCAGTTGCAAAGGGCCTATTGTACAACACAACCACAAAGGCTTAAATCCAGACTTTTTTAAAAAGCTTTAGTGCTCCTCACTATCAATGCTCAGTATCGATGAAGGGGTATAATCGCATAAACCTCTGTTTGGAGCTATCAACAGTCAACAACTGCACCTGTTGCTTGTTGAAAACAATCGATAGAGTAGTGTTTCCTCCGAAAACACTTGCGTACAGTAGCAGGTAGAAATTGAGCATGTTAGAATTTTTGGAAAGTCGGGGGCATCTTAGACTCATTGCCGGTACTAGTAGTAGTAATTTCAGTTGTATTCAAAACACTCGAATTCCCTATTTTTCATTAAAACTTGCTTTCTTGTAGTAATTTTGGATCGATTACTTTAGTGGGGTCTGTTAACTGAGGAAACAAAATGTCAAACTTCAACATTTCTAGAATTAAAATATCACATGACAGCAAAAAGAAACACTCCAAATCGCAAACTCAGCTTACTGAATTTTGTCAGAGGGTCTCTGTCAAACGGAAACCAAATCGATCTTGGTTAGCTTATCCAAATAAACTGTCAACGAACAAGCACTCGCTAACTGATTGATTCGAGCTGCGTCTTTGAACAAAAACGACTGTATTTCTACAAAAAAAAAAAAACATGGCGAAAAAAAATTCTAACAAAACAAGCACGTTTTTTTTGGATGCACTTTGCTACATTGTTCCGCCCTGGTTCATATTCGGTTACCATCACCTCGTGTGTCTACTATTAAACTGAATCACCAATTATCAGTTTGCTGCATGTGAAGCATTACGGGACATTCATTATCACTTTGTACGTTTAAGGAGAGCTGGTTAAATTTTTTGCTAAAGAAACCAAAGTTCTGCTGACTTCAAGACAAACTGAGCGTACATCGATCAACTTTGCACAGCAAGCTACCATCAAAATTGAAACAAAAACTTAATTTTATGTTTTTTATCTACATTACATGTTTTGATTTGCTGTCTATAGGTTAAAACAAGAACAAACATAAACTTTGGTGAGTAAGCGCTCAACCTCCAATAAGCGCCCACCCTGAAAGAAGAAGAGCTTAATAAGCGCCCAGCCTCAAATAAACGCCCACCCCCCGGCCAGAAAGTTCACTTATTGAGATCAGTGACGATGACATTTAAGCGGTTTGTAAATGTGGTATGATAACTAAAGAGATAGGCATTTATAAACCGAACAATGCAGTCATTATTAATTATTGTTTGGTTATTGTTTATTGTTTTGTTACAAAATAAACCTTGTACTTGCTGAAAATGGTGAAAATTTAACAAGCGTCGAGCCTCGAATAAGCGCCCACTTGGAAGGTCTAAAAATTGAATAAGCGCCCAGGGCGCTTAATCGAATTAATACGGTAACTCGAATGAAAGGCAGCCTCAAACCGTATGCGACACAAATCGGGGTTATCCGCAGACAATATAAAGAGGTGTGATTTCATCTTGAACGATGCTTGTCCGTTTGTCTAAATGCATTAGAAGCAATTACAGCATGTGTTAAGGGAGTTGATGAAGGTTGACATCTCGGTAAACATCACTTAGTACTAAAACTGGCCTTTATCTTTGCTCTTAACCGCGGCACCTATACAAACTTCTACTCCGATTTCGATAGGCTTTTGTAAAAAAATTAAGCAGAGGAAAATTTCTTCATCACTTTATTTGCCTCAAAAGCTGTAAGCACAATATATGTCTATAAATAAATAAATATGAAAATAACTGAATACTTTTTTAGAAGTGACTTAATAAGCGAAGAGTAAACAAGAAAAAAAACAAAGGGTATGTCGGCTCGTTTCATTATACTTTTTACAAGATTAAGAAAAACCTTGACTGACACTCAAGAGGAAAGCTGTGAACGTAAACGGAAATAATGTTCTGCAAAAGCAAATAGTTGCTTCATCTATTAATTGAAAAAAAAAATTTGATTGAAACGCAGCAAATATTGAGCTCCAACTGACTAACATCTGATCCACTAAAACAAATATTAACTCAGTTAAGATGTAGTCAAAATCGTAATTTTTAAAAGTGATAAGATTTTTTGTTTTTTTGTTCTTGAAATGTGTTACATAAGTTGATTTTTAGAACATCTTGATTTACTCCATACTATAAACACAAAAAAATGAATGTTTTAGGGGAAAAAATCGACATTTGATGGAAAAAATGAAAATTGCCTAAAACATCCAACTGACCGGACAAACAAACGGCCCTGCCTTGTACTGATGGCAATGTTTGTGTCACGTTTACACACGGAGCAAGATGACTCAGAAGCCAGGTACGGTATAATTTTAGAAAAGCAACTGAATTATTTCCCTGATTCCGGTTCAAAAACTGTAAATACATTTTAGGCCTGTATTTAACATGTAAAGTTGCGATGCTCTTGTCTAAACACAAGTCGAAGCGATAACACTCTTGACCGATTCCAAATGTTTGGCAGACATACCCTTCAAAATAACGGTGCAAAAATCTGTTTTTAGTTTGTAAAAATTATCATATGAAGTTTATCTCTTAAAGTAGGAAATATAATCAATTAGGTAAATCGCTTTGCTTCCCAAAGCTACGATGACCCTTTTACAAATCAAGCGTCTTGGCAAACTTTGGTGGAGCTTGGGAGGTTTGTTGCCATTATAAAAACAAGCTAGTTTATACCTATATGAAATATCTGATACTCGAACACGCGTCAAACACGTATTTTAGGGCTTTCTATGCGCCAAGAACACTGATTTGTGCACGTTCTATATATCATTAGCTTCTGAAAAGTAATTCCTCAAAACCATTCTCCTTACATCATCTAAAAACAAAACATAAATCTTATGTAGTCACTAAAAAACAACACTTCAAAGCTTACTTGTGCGTTCAAGATCCGATCAAGACATCTTCATTCACGGCATAGTCCCGGCTCAACTTTATCGCACGAAATTAAGGCTTATTCATTACTAAATGTTTATCATATAATAGAGGGCTAACCGGCAAACAAGATTAAAGTTGTCTTTTCTTCTCTCGATTTCTTCAAAGTTACCCATTTGCAAAACAGATTAATTATGATCTTATATATAGCTTTCTATACTAATTTTTCCCTTCTATGACTTTTTTGGGACCAGGTAGAAGCTAATACCAAAACTGCAAGTGAATAAAATGGGGTATGCACAAGATGTGGTATAACCTAGCACAAAACCAGCTTCGTACGCCAGACAATCTGGCTAGTCACATAGCTCTCAAAGACACTGCGAATCAGTATTTTTGTCCGCCTCTTAAAGAAATCAGCAAACAATTAAATGGAACCCTTGCCACACCAGAACACTTTCATGCCCTGTTCTTTGATGGAAAAGGCGACGCCCGAGCTTTTGAAATCCCTTGTGTGAAAACAAGGGTGAGTGTGTGTGTGTGTGGGGGGGGGGGGGTCATTTTAACCAGTCCCTAAAGTTTTTCCCATCTAATTAATACGAAATTTTGAGTACTTGTACTCTAATTAAAGATATTTTGTTAATTGGATAACGTCCGCACTCAACTGCAATTTTTGCCTAAATAAGTATGCAAGTTGTTTTTGAATGTTTAAATACACGTTTTTAAATATTTACTTCAGTTTCATGGAAACTAAGGTTTCGAAAAGTATAAAATGGTGGCTGAGATGAAAGACACGTTGTGCCTTTACTGTTGTCATAGCAAGAAGCTCTTTATTTCTAAAATCAATTGCTTTTACTGGAAATTAACTTCAGGCCATTGCTGCTTGAGTGGAAATTAAGCAGCTTTTATGTGTAGACATTACCAATCACATTGGGAGTTAAAATGCCTCGTTCCCAGGCTCTTCCCTCTACAGAGAGAAGGACCCTGGTTGGGTCTGGTCACGTGCCACCCAGATTGTAGGTGGTAAAAAAAACGTGGGAGATGTGCTAAAGATTGCTTCTCAATGTATAGCCTAGTTTAAATTGGAAAGCACTATATTTTAATCAAAAAAGGCACATGTTCGATTATTTTATTTATTACCACCTAGAGTCTGGGTGGCACGTGACCAGACCCAACCAGGGTCTTTCTCTCGGGAGAAGAAAGAGCCTGGGTACGAGGTTGGTTAAAATGGCCCATGTCCATTTACGTTATTGGGTTGTCAATTCGACGGTTGGACATAGCACTAAAAGGCAGCGATTACATCACTTGAGCGTTATGGATAACATGGGTTATCAGTTGCTAAACATACGATGAACCTGAAAAACTAGTGCTACGGCTAAAGTAAACAAAAGTTTGAAAGTATTACCGAGAAAAACGCGACTTAATAAAACAATCAAAAAGCGAAAAATCAGGAGCAGATTATCATTAAACATTCTGAGATTTTATGATTCATTTAGCTATATTATTATTTTTAAAATTGATTCAACGCTCTGTAGTAAAATAATTATAAAAACAATAAACATTCCACGATTTTAGATGCCAGTTTTGATTTTGTGCTAACCTAAAAGATAAAATCGCTTCGTAATAACCTTTCCCATTTCTCATTATAGCCAGTGAGGACTCGATATCGAGCAGCCATCCGTTTTTGTAATATTTGTACGAGCATACACATGGTTTTCTTTCCTCTGACGACCTAACTCAAAGAGGTAGGGACATGTTCACGTCTAAACTCATAACGGGTGGCTACGACGAGTCTGTTGTATATAGTTAAGCTATTTATTACGCCATAACTCGGAAAAAAAGAAAGATATTAACTATAAATTCTAACAAATAATAGTTATCCGTCATGACATGTCCAGTATTTTCAAAAATAAGCGCAAGGGTCCTTTCTAAGTTTAGTTCGTGACGCTCGTTTTCTTTAAGGTTACCGTTCACCTTGAGCGATGTTTTCAGTTTCCGTATGTAACTTCGTTAATACGCATCGGATGCCCACAAACCTGTATAATCAATGGAAAGCTTCTGAAATTATCTTTTAAGATGATGGTGAAAAAATTGTTCAAAAATTTTGGTTTGTAAACGAATGTGAGTGTTAAAATTCAAACGGCTTTCAGCTTCAGTTTCCACCATTTTTAGTTTGTTTGCGAGACTCAGCATAATTTTTACTCTAATTCCGTCCTGGCGATTTTTAACTGTACGCGTCATTAATTTTCTGCAGGCATTTGAAGAAAACTCCCTATTTGCAGTGTACAAAACTGCCCTGATTGAGTCTAAAAAAATAATTGGAGCAGAATTTCAAATATCCCCAGGACGGTTTGTAAACATCTTCAGCTATTATTTTATGAACTTGCCAAATTTGACGGCATGAGGAAGATTGAGGGAGCATTGATCCTTTGCGTCATCGCAGTTTTTGGCTAAAACAAGTCTCGAGAAATTTACTCCTAAATTACGCCAAACATCATACAATTTTACTTCCAGTTAAAACTCTCGTTCGTCATATCTCGCAAACTATCAGACGTATTGAAAAACATTTTTTCACTGGAAGTTCATTTAGTGTTTATTTATTTTCTGCGATCCAATTTTTGAAGTTTTGAACCGTTCCAGTGTGAACGGTAACCTTATATAAAATGGTCGTCACTATATTACTCCTATGCTAAAGTGGTCTAGATTTAATGACAGCGCCTTTTTGAACGTAAATAACCTTCTTTCCCTATGCTTAATCTGGTTTAGTCAACGCCAAAGCTTACTGTGTAGCAAGAGTCATGCGAGTGAAAACAGTTTAGAAGATTCCGGGTCGTTGATCTTCATTTTTCTTTGTACACATCTAACTGTTTATGATGCACTACCAAATTTACTGAGTTTCCTGAAATGAAGAATGTTTTTTTATGCTTTTTATAAATTCCAATTTTAATTTTTTTTTTCAAAGACGATTTTAAGACAGAAGCCCCCTTTTTACTTTTTCCTTTGTGAATCTGAATAATGTCAAAGAATGATCACAAGTTTGTATTGCATTGTTTGTTCTGTGTAAAGCCGCGCATCTGTTTGACAGCATCGTGAGCAGACGATCAAAAAATAATAATTGTTCGTTGATCCTGAAAATTTTAACATCACGGCTTATTCTTATTTCCACATGTGTCAGTCTTTCATTTATTCATTCAAACTACGCTAAGAAACGCATTTGAAGCAAAATTGCTTTCTAAGGATTTTGATTTCTTTGTACACACCACAGGTACTGGTGAATGTAATCATGAATGTGATTTAAAAAAAACAGGATCCGATGCGTTTTAAAAACTTCAATACTGGAACACGTCTTTAATTTCAGTAAAGATATAGAACAGCACACAGCTGAGGAACATAATGAAAAAGATAAGATATGCAGAAACACATTGAGCGCAATGACAAATGATCGAATCTCCACAGCTGAAAAAACTCTATTCTAAACGTTTACTGCGCTTTGTCAAATAGACGCAGCTGGCTATGGCAGATAGCACACAATCAAACATCAGCTCTCGGAAAACCATTTGCTGTTTCTTACTCCGACAGGACCAACATGAACAATATGAGTTGACGATTATAGTTGCTTTAAAATTAGAAAACATTTTCATACAAAGTATTGTTAGTTTTAAGCGATTCTTTCAACAAACTTGGTTTAGTTTTTTTGTTGCTTTCTTAGTATGTTTAGTATACGGAGAACAATTACGCTACTGAAACAACCGTCCTTCATATTTACCCAAAGAAGCGATTTCAACAATTAGACGGCACATATGTTGTACTCTGTTTGTTGAAAATGCATTAGATGCGTCCCGTTAGTTCCAAGACTCTGGATTGATTGAGAGTTTTTCTGTATATAATGATTTCCACATTCACGGTCGTCGAACATTTTACCAATCTTGTTAGTAAATGGGTACGCTTCCACTGAAGTCGACAACACTAAAGCATTAAGATAACAAAAATATGCGCAACTTATGTCAAAAAAAAGAAAATCTATTGCTAAAAATGCCATCCTTACAAGTATGTGGTCTTAGATACAGTTTTCGTATTTTAAACAAAACAGATCTGTAACCAAGTGGGTAAACTTAAAGATCTACAAAGTTTCTCTGGATATAGAATCATACACTGTTGTTAATGAAGATGAGCTAATTCTCCAGCCTTTTTCAGAAGAAGTGATAAATAATTACTGGCAACTACTAGAAATAGAAAACACAAATGAAGTGAAAATCACTTTTTGTCTTCAAGTGCTAAAGTTGGAAACTCGTTGAGCAAATGTACTTCGTCATCCCGGTTGGTTTGGTTTCTGAAAAGTCCTCTTTAGTACAAAATGTATTTACAAAAAGAAATTTATTCAGATATTTAACTTTGTTTGGTATAACACTGGGATGTTTGTTATTGAAATTCAAGGTTGGTTTCCGTAGCTTTTTTGCCATTTAAATTATCAAAAAGTTTGAGTAAAGGGGTGAATAACAAATCAAACTTGACTTGCCTCTAAAATATTTTAGGATGTAGCCGAAAATATTAGTACAGACTCGAATAAAAATGTACGTTTTCTTATTTTGCAAGATCAAAGATCTGCGAAAACTATCAAACAAAGCTAGTAGGACAGGAAAAGACAACACTCTGTTCATTCATCCACTTTTCAGTGTTTCCGCCAAGGTGATAATTGCTCCATAGAAAAATAACATGGAACCTAAATGAAACAAACACAAAAATATAGTCTAGTTCGATTATACGAATAGCCAAGCTTTTGTGGTAAAGCAAATGTTCAGTTGGCGAAGTCCTAGTCTATACATAAAAAATCTTGTTTTATTAAAACCATCAGTGCTTATCAGAACGAAGTATCCTTTTTCTGCCTCATGTTAATTGTTTCGTCTTTCTACCAAAGCACGTGTGACGTGTGCAATTATAAAAATCAAATAAATCCAAACGCGTGGGCGAAAGTTCGGTTTTAACACAAAACTGATATATGCCTTTTCAAGGACACTGAGGAAAATACAGTAATCACAGATAACATTCTAATTGATTGAAACTCGCAGTTGCGTCTTAAACACGCCTTCATGACAACATCAGAATTTCTTAAGCGATTTTCTTTCCGCTTTGGTTCGCGTGAGGCAGGGACACGACAGCATTTTTAAGAAGTACATGGTAATGATGAAGAATAAATCAACCCTTAGTAATTGATTACTTTATTATAGGATTATCTGAATGGAAGGATGTCGACTCACTTTACTTATAGCAAGATCCCTAAGGAGCATTCTGCTGATACTAAAGAATGCCAGAACAGCAAGATACGTATCTTATCCAGGCTAACATTTTCATGGGTATCTTCTCTCATTTCACTTGGAAAGAGCCGTCCCCTAGAAGAAACTGATATATATGAAGCAGTTGGACAAGAAAAATCTAAAACACTGACGAAGAAATTGGGTAACGTTTGGCAAAAGGAGAAAGAAACCGCAAAGTGCAATGGCAAACAGCCCAAGCTGTGGAAGGCAGCTCTCGTATTACTGAAAACGAGAGACTGTGTCTTTCTAGTGTTCACAATTCTCGCCGACTCGACATGTCGCATTCTTCAGGCAGTACTGTTAAGTTTCTTGCTCAGTGAATTGGTTCGTTTTAGAAATGTCACTTGGGTTTGGGTGGCAGCTTTGTCTCTCTGCCTAACGGCTCTGATCCAGTTGCTTGTCAACAATCATTACTTCTACCGGTCGTTCTTACTTGGGACCCATTTGAAGGCGGCGTTGACTGGTTTAGTCTATCAGAAGGTAAGCAGCCCGGTACTTGCTAGTGTGGGGAAGGATTTCCGCTTGGGGAGGGGATGAGGGAGCAGATTGTCATAATGTGACTTTACGAGCTCAACCGAAAACGAGAATAAACAGATTAATCTTAAGACCTTTCTACAATCCAAGAACCAGATATTGCTATTCCCAGTCAGATTTGTGTGTTACTCCAAGCGCTGACTAAGGGGTAAGAAAATAGTACCCTTTCCCTACCCTCCGACTACGTACCTACCCCCTAACAGAGGTAAGTTTGGTCTGAGTTGAGCAACGATGTTTCATGAGTCCGCCCTCACAAAATGATCCATTTGCCGCTGTTTGTATTCAACTTCTACCAGTGGATGTAGAGTAAATATCTTAATAGTTTATCCTAAACCGTGGCAACTCAAATCGAATTGTCCAAACTGTTAATATCTACCTCTTGTTCCTCTTAAAACAGTCACTGAACGCAAGTGTTTTCGATATGGCAGACTTCGATGTACAACCGAAGAGTTGTTAATTTCGTGTTTCACCTATCAAGTAAAATATCCAACGAAGTTTTCTGCTATATAAAGTGTATATTGCTGTAAGCAATAGAACAACATGTTTTGACACCACATTTTAGACAGTTATTAGTTCAACAACATTTCCGACTTAAGGATGAAACCTTTTCACTTTAACTTTTAACAGTCCAAGAAAATTTGAAAAGTGCAGGGCTTGCTGTTTGAAAATCGTTGGCGAGTGACAAAAAGCTCACCTTAACTAATCGAGATGAGCTATTTTGTCAAAGTGGTAAGGGTACTAGGTTTGCATCAAACTTCCGCCCTCACAGTTGTCGAAATAATAGTAAAAAGTTTACGATTTTACATCAAGGTCCAAAGATATGGAATGCTCTCCCTCGATCAATAACTGATTTAT
>JAOBRG010356406.1:0-12972 GCA_027574985.1 Umimayanthus nakama
AAACAACAACCGACACGGTAGCCATATTTGTTCGTTCTCGTGAACTTTGTTCGCGCACAGAAAAGCATGCTTTGAGATTGGGAATGGCAACAAGTTTTTCCCGCTTTCTCGCACCTGATTAGCTAGTTTCATAGTCTCAGCTCAGCTGGTTATGCCTTCGTATAGCTATTTTACCTTATGCCTTCTTGGCCGAAGAATCGTCAAAAATATACAACTTGTATTGTAGCTACGCATACTAAACTGTGGAGAGTAGGAGATGGGGGTCGCTTGGGTGTGAACTTTGCCAAACGCTCGGAAATGTGGCGGCAAAGTTTTGTCAAATGAAGCAAGATCTTCACGGTCCACGGAATTTTATCCCTATTATCAGAACACCATTACATTGTGCGGAAAGACGTTTCCGCTATACGTACTGGCATCGTCCAACTATGCATGGACCAGTTTACAACAGTAGGTTAGTTCCTCAAAGTATAAAGATAGCTAACAAACTACAAGCAGCAAACTTCGTGCTACTCAACGCTGTTAAAATAGTTTCACATTTTTAGCCAAAGGACAAAAGCTTTCTAAAGAAAGAAAAACAGACGAGCAGATAAACCTGAACTTGCTGACTAAAAGGTTGTAAGTAAATATAGACAACCAGTGAATGACATCGACACACTTAACAATCAAGCCTATAGCGTCAAATAAATCTTAAGAATGATTTGAAGAAATGATTAACAGAAAGTTAACCTATCACCTGATTCAAACCACGCCAAACTCTATGCAGGTTAATGTAAGCAAGTTTAAGGTTGCTCCATATGGGTTTTATCATTGATTTGACAAGCTTTTCGCCCGAGAGGTTTGGCGTACAGATGACGTTTTGAGTGTCAGTCTGCTCTGACGGTTGGCAAACGCTTGAGACGTCAGCTATATATACGCCTAACAGAACACGGGCGAAAAGCATGTACCATATCAACCCTTATTGATCAGACTCATATTCAACTTATTTAATCGCCAAAAAGCAGATTTTTTAAAGTTAGTTCTGGTATAAAAATAATGATAACAAATAATAATAATAATATTATTAAAAATAATAACAATAAAAAAATAAAAATAATGATAATAATAATGTTAATAATAACAGTGTCCCGATGTTTAAGGGAAAACCATTTTATCTTTGAGAGAGAGAGAGAGAGGGGGCGCGGGGATTTTTTGAAAAAAGATCTTGCATGCAGCCAAGTTCTTGTAAAAAGATCCTGCAAACTGGTGAGCGAAAAAACTATCCTGCATGTATCGAAAAAAAGTTTTTGCACGCTGTGGGACATTAAAAAAAGTCCCCCCCTCTATCCCCTCTCAACGATCAAATGGTTGGCCCCTTACGTGATTTCAGCTGCTCTTAAACTGCTCAGATATTGTCAATCTTCCAATCCGGGAGACACTTGGTAAATCATCAAATCTCCGCCCCTTTGCCTACGCCTCCTTTGGGGGTTTACGCTGATAGACGTAAAGTTTTAATAGCTAGGAGCCGCTTTGCTTTCCTATTTGAACGAGTACTGAATCCTCCAAAATGGCTTGAAATCGTCACCACAGAGCAGTAAAGACACAATCGCCATTTCAGGTAAGTAAAAGTTTCTTTATTTCTTTATTTACAGGTATATCGGTGATACTAGGATTTCTTGTGCACAGTCTAACATCAGTAACTTGCTCTGCGCCACTCATTTAGAGTGTTGACTTCTTGTGGTCCAGTCAAGTGCAGTGAATCATTAGTTCTCCAAAAACGACACATAATCTGTCAGGAGAGCCAGTTCCTGTTCACTAGTAATCGATATATCCTTCCTTGCTGTTTCTGTAAAATATAAATTAAAAGAAAATAAGAGGCTGACGGCCAGTTTTTACAGTTTTTTCTGGCCATGCTTTCTATAACATTTGGTGCTGGTTCAAACGCTCTTCCTCGGGGATAGGATAAAACTGACCTGTTTCACGACGGCCCAAACTCAGCGGGGGGGGGGGGTAAAGATAACCTGTTTCACGATGGTTCAAATCCAGCTCACCTTCACAAAATGTAGGTTACCACTTCAGAATCTCGTACACGTACGTGCAAAAAACCATGTGAAGGAAGTTGCTACTCAATTAGTACCAGTTCAAACGTCAAACATTTCAGTCATGCACCGAACCCAATGCTTTCAACTTAGTACCGTACACGGAAAGTTCGACGTTTGAAACGAAGTCCCTCCAAAGACGATCTTCCCATATGTACCACTCGAAGGTAATGCTTGGATCGACCTAAATTACATAGTTTATGTCGAACTAAACTGATGCAAACGTTCGATGAGTATTAGTTTAAAAAGCATGTATTATCACAGATTTCAAGACGCGATTTTTTACGATGTTTATATTAGTGTTTAATGCACACTATTTATATAGTACGTAAAGGAGTGTGTGTAAAACTCAAATTATCGTAAAACATTAGTAGTATCATTAGTATATATTATTTTTCTGGACTAAACATAATTAATTATTTTTTACTTTTTCTTTATCCAGAGTCTAACACGAAAACCTAACTGTTTATTTAGACTTCAGGCATTTCCTTACAATAAACACTATATTGAATAAACTCAACACTCACTTAACACCTTCAAAGCTTCATAGTTAAGTAAATATAGATCATTTGAACAAAAAAAGTAAAAATGAAAAAAAAATACAAAGTTGTAAAAAGTGTGCAAAAGCTTATTTTGGCCGTTTTCTGAATCTTCAGTTGTTTATTAGCACTAGAAAGATCAACGAGTTTCGAATTTTCATGACCTATTGGTTTTGGTGGCATCACAAAATGCGTTGAAACAACTGTTCTCGAATTAGTCAAATTTGAGTGTGATTCTTGCTTATTTAGTTATGCAAAACTCGTTTATCGTTTTCTTTCCCAATTTCTCAAAACCTAAAAGTTTTCGGAAAGTTCCAAGAGCATGTTCGAAGATAGTTTCCCAACGGTACTCTGAGACAAAGTATCAGAGTTCTAAAAATCTGAAGCCGTGTCGCCACTTCTTAAAGTTTACAGACAGACGCTCCTAAAAGGTCAAACGAAAAATTAATACAGAAAACTGTATATACAGCCGGCCGGGTTAGATATAAAATGAGTATAATTTGGAGGAATAAAACATTGGATCTAACAGCTCATAAGCCACGTTTTACACAGCCATGGAATACTCACCTATCTTCTTTGGCAGTAACATTCCTGTATTGGAGTCAACTGTCCAGCCATTGGAAGTGGCAACTGCAATGTACAATGATCAGACAAAGCAGTTAAATTCCAGGTTTTTTGAGCTTGTTCACTGTAGAACTAGAAGTGACACTCAAATCCAAATTGACAGCCTCTTGTATTTATGTACAATGGCGCATACTTCAAGTTAGGACTTTCTTTTGATGAACCCTAACTTTGGTATTCAGAGACCTAAACTGCGTTGTTTAACAAAGTTAACATAATCATCCCATAACCCAGAATAGTTGTATTATTTTACGCTTAAACTAGCGGATTTTGTCAAAAGGGGAATGCTGCGAGCAGCTTGAAGATTTGACCTGTAGTGGTGACTAAAGTTGTTTTTTAATAATAATACTACTACTACTACTACTACTACTACTAATAATAATAATAACAATAATAATTATAATAACAATAACAATAATAACAATTATAGTAATAATAATAATAATAATGATGATTTAATGGTTTTCCACAGGGTGGCTCTTCTAAACCGTAGCACTAAAAAAATACTAAGAACAAAGATTACAAATATATATACAAATTTCGAAAAAATTACAAATGAATTAATGTACTATAATAAGTAAAAGACTTAATGTAGATAAAAAGATCTAGCAAAAGGTAATTAAACTGCTACCCTATCTGAAGCTTTCGCC
This sequence comes from Umimayanthus nakama, assembly GCA_027574985.1. Lineage (NCBI taxonomy): Eukaryota > Metazoa > Cnidaria > Anthozoa > Zoantharia > Parazoanthidae > Umimayanthus > Umimayanthus nakama. Next base: position 3,886 of record JAOBRG010356406.1, read on the forward strand.
ATAAAATATGATTTGCATGAAGCAATAAATTGGTGTTTTGTCTCTGAGGATCGTTTGTTTGAAAGTTCCCGTAATGTAGTTAGAACAAAGTTTGAACTCTTTGTTGGATCGTAAGTCTCTTGCAGGCACATATTGCCCAGTTTTTAGTTGCTTGGGCCAGGAGCTGCAGCTTACAGATTGGAAAGCAAGTTTGGCCATGTGGAACTGCTGCCTCTCAGGGATTGGGAGCCAGCAGGCCTAGTTTAAGGACGTCTTGCAGATTGGCGTATTTTCCGATCACGAACCCAGCAGCTGCAAGCTGGACGCGTTGTAGGCGTTTTACCAAAAAATCATGTATAGGAAAGGTTACAGTGTCATTGTAATCAAGCTTTGATAAAATTAGTGATCTGGCGAGTTGTTTTCTAACTGGAAAAGGAGCTAAGTTCTTTAATTTCCTAAGTACACTTAACAGAGCATAGCAACTAGAAATTTTAGTATTAGTGTCAGAGTTCCAATCCAAGTTCTGTTGGAGTTCAATTACTAGGAGTTATTAAATGAAAACATTGTCAAGTGGTAAGTAGCAAAAAAAGACTAACACTTTGCTTGTGAAAGGCCAATTTCGAAAGCAGACAAAGTTTTTGATTTACGTACAGACAAGTCCCAGGTGTTCCATATGTCTGTCGCAGTGTTTACAGCTGTCCAATACCCCCATCTTTTGTTCGCCTTTGATTTGTGAAAGTTTTGTTTCAATCTTGTGTTATAATCATGAAAATCCTCGTTTACTTTACACTGAACAGTATATGAAAACAAGTTGTTAAGGGATTTGTACACAAATATCAAACAGTACTCTGCTCTTCTACGGAGTAGAGTCTTCCAAGAAACTTTTTCTGGTGCATCAGTTGCAGAAGCACGAGGCAGTAATCAAGGATAAGCTGCGCAGCATTGTTTTGTAAGACTTGAAGCTCTGACATCAAAGTTGAGTTACTTCGGTCGTTCCATACAGGGTTACCATAGTCGAATAAAGGTAAAGTAAAACTATTGAAAAAAAGTTATGTGGCGGCAAGGGATGCATGTCCAGCGAACACAGCTCAGCGCTAGATGAAGGTAACAGAAAGTTGCTTGAGGTCCCTATATATCTGAGGCAATGTGAAGTGCTGTCCCCAAGAAATATTTTGTACCCTTCAAAGAAGGTTGGATAACAACGGCTCACTCGTTTCACCTCTTTTGCCCCTTAACATCCAGACTCTGAACCATATGTCAATATTGGCTGGACTACGTCCTCAATAGTTCCAGGTCGAGTTCTTTATGCAGAGAGCTTATTCATACGTTCTCGAGCTTGTTGCAAGCATTCCAGGCTTCAGTCACCATTCCGGGTACCTAGCGTACAGTGTGCACATGATATTAGAGGTCGTCGACACTTTTAAGCTCGTCGACACTTTTAAGCTCGTTCCTCGTGAACCACTTCATTGACGCATCATTACTGCTGGATATGAATTCTGTTTTGGTTATATTGCAGTTAGTATAGAAGTCGTCAACACTTTTAAGCATGTTCCTCGTGAACCACTTAATTGACGCATCATAACTGGTCGATATCAATTCTGTTTTGGATGTTTTGCAGTTATTGTAGGCCAACAAGAACAGCTGCCCCTTCAAAAGCAAAGTCAAGATCAGTGATATGTAAAAGTGACACAAAATATCAAGCGTCATTATCACCATCAGGGTTTGGCACTATTGCTTTTGCATCTGAATAACATTGGCTATTTCTTGTAAAGCACCATACAAGTTTAAGAACTCAAATATCACTTGTCTGTCAGCCGAATCAGATGCTTATTTGAAGGCGACAAACACCAGTATCATTTCTCTGCTGGCATTGCATATTGACTCAACAATACGTCTCAGGGCTAGAATGTGAGATGATGGATCGCCCCCTCCTGAATCCTTTCTCCTTAGGATGTGATCTAGAGAAGCTACTTGCCTGTTGAGAATAAGTTTGTTGTAGATTTTTGAGGCGATAGCTGTAAGGTTGATTCCATGATAGTAGAATTGATCGCACAGATCACCCTTCTTTGGCACAAGTATGAGGCTTGATACTCTACAACTGGATGGACATTCCAAGGTCTTGAACAAATGGTTACAGATACTCAAGATATGGATGGAACAATTCGTCTTACTAGGAAATGGCAGGAATGTTATCAAGGCTAGGGAAGTTTTTGTTTTGGAATGATTGTGTCAGAGATCCTGACCCAGGGACTGTGGAGCAGCTTTGAGATTGGGGGGGGGGGGGGCACAAAACACTTTTTTTACTAACTCTTTATAGTTTTAGAAATATTTGGGGGTGCACATGTATGCCCCCTAGTCCCCCTGCTCCGCAGTCCTTGTGGCCTTTGTCAGGATGGTGGAGGATTGAAAGTTGACCAAAAAGGTCAGATTGAATCAGTGCTTGCACTTCACATCTGAAAATCCTTTGACTGTGATAGGCTGACTCTGCTTCCTCCCTGTTACATCTTTGCCTACTTTCAAAACAAAACCACACATTACCTCAGGGTAACTGTACTCACCACTTATTGCTAGTTCAACTTCCAGACCCATAAAAGATGCAAAGTCCTCAGCACTAATGGATGTATATGCACTGGAAACAAGATTGAAAGCTCGCTCCTTTAATTTTTCTGGAAATCAAAAACAATTGAATTAACTAAATCAATGAAAAGTTATACTTAAGATAAAGTTTTTGTTATACATGTACAAAAAAAGATGATAAATGTTTTCAGTAGATCTACTGATCATCATCAGACCCATTGCATTGCTAAAAAAATGTGAACAAGCCTTAAGATTGGAAACCAGAGTTGGAGCCCCTGAAACTTCAGTTATTTTATTGTAATGAATTTTTACACACAATGGACACCTCGTAAAGATACACTGTACATAACAAAAACTGCTTCCATGGATAGGTCAAAATTATTAAGAAAACTCTAGTATGCTTTGAGTTACTTTAATTTATATCATATTCCCTTGTGTCACCCTGCCTGGATATAAACACATTCAATGAGCTTTGTAACATGCTTATATGCACTGAGATTTATGGGTAACATGCAACACTAATGATTAGAGAATACTTACCTTCTAAAGCTGTAATAATTGGTTGCACCAATGGAGACCAGGTCTGTTTAAGTGATCTATAGATCCCAGGAAAATCTCTCTTCCACATATTGCATCCTATATCCCATAGATTTGCTAGCTCTGGTGTTGACTGGAATTGATACAAAAACCTTAGTTTGTGAAATGTTGGCTGACATACACCATACGTGAATTCATAAATGGCAGACAAGCAAAAAACAATGGGACTAAGTGCATGCAAGCAAGGCTTATGAGGCATTGTGACTTAAATGTTTTCCTTTGTTTATTGCCTCATAAGCCTCCCTTGCATGCACTTGGTCCCACTGTTTTACATGTGTCTGTCTTTTATGAATCTGGTGTATAGCATCATTGTAATGACTGATCAATGTTATATCAGAAGGGGTATTTTTTCATTTGAACCAATTCAGTTAATTAAATGGCTGAAGGATTTCTTTTATTTTCCGCCAATTTTTTTTACCTCCCCATTAAGTTGTTTATGAAGAAAATTAAGTACTATTAATAGAGAAAAAAATTGATCAAAACATTTTACAAGAGGTTTGATGCAAATGGATAATAAATAGCTCAGTCAATATCTGGGCTATTTTTAGCTGTTTGGCGCCAAATCAGAGTATCAAATGGCAAAAGGGGAGAAAATGGCTTCATAAATTAAAGTAGTTTTCAAACACATTCAGATCAGAACTTACATATTCCTGGGCCTTATTGGATTTTCAAATGATATGTGTCAGGCAATGAATGGAAGTTAATAGCAAGAGTAGCAGCACAGCAGACAACTAAAAACCTTACAGCCTGCTTGTTGAATATTAAAATCCATCGGTATCACAAGCAAGGAGCAGCAAGTCAGTCAACCTTGGAATTAGTGCATTTCAAAACTTGTGTTTTCTATCAAACAGTTTTCTAGGTCTTACTTTCCTAGGTCTAAGTTTTCTAGCTGAATTTAGACACCCTTTAGAACCAACATGAGCAATTTGAAAATTTTACTTTAGGTTTTACTGTCTGCATGATTTTGTTAATTTTTAACTTGGGCTTTTGGTTTTTTACCCTGGAGACCAGAGGTATACTCGCTGTTCTGATTGAAATATTCACTTAAACAGGGGCCGGCAAAGCCAGCAAACGAGCGTGAGTTCTGCAGCGAGCGGAGCCAGCAAGGGACGAGCAAGAGTTAACTCTTGGGGCAAACGAACAAACCTCACTTCAATGCTTTATGATTGATATCACGTGCAACGCTTATTTTAGAAACTTGGCAAACAGGTTTTTGCTTGTTTTCGTTGCTGTCAGCCAATCACAACAGTTATTAATACCTGAAATTGATCCAGCCAATCAACTTGTAGGGTCAAAATTTGACTCTGGCGGCTTAACACCTCTTCTGATTGGTTTGGCATGTTCAAAAGACCTCAGGTTCGCGGCCAGAGGTACAAGAGAGCTTCCGCCCACTCTCAAATTTTGCAACACAGCAGATTAGTCAAAGCCCATAGCAGCGTGCCGAGCCTCTGGCACCCAGGGTATTGGTTTTTGGGTTTGGGGGTCTTTGGTCTTTGTTTTATAGATTTGGGGGGAGGGGAGGGGGTTTTTGTTTTTAAGATTTGGGGGAATCTTTGGTCTTTGTGTTTTGGTTTTCGGTCTTCATTTCAAAGACACCCCCATATCCACCCCATGTGCAGCATACCATCTGATGCCTTTGATGTAAAAATACCAGTTATGCAGTTTTAGACATTGTCATGTGGATTTGGTAAAGTTTCCTGGAGCCAAACGTCCTTGTGCAGACCCCCTGACGGCATTTGCATTCGGTTTCAGTAGTACTCAGTTGTCCCACACCACAATTGCAATTTGTTTGCATCCTATTGCAGCAATTTTTCTTATTTTGGTGAACTGAACCCCATTAAAACTTAGATTTCCACATACATAAATATTATACATATCCACATTAGCTTAGGATCAGCTTTTTCCTTCTGAGCCTGGTTGTTCAAAGCTCAATTAGTAAATGATCATGGCAATTTCTGCTAAACAGCACAATCACTCACTATTATTTCCCTGACAGTAGTCAATGTGGCTTCCCCTGGTTGACTACAGTAGGAACTATTATAGAAACTCCAACTCATATTATCATTCTATACATGTATTTTAATACTCACAGTTTTAACTTCATTTGAAATCCTTTTCCACAAAAACTTTGCATTGCATCTGAAAACAGGAAACAGGTTAATGACAGAGGGAGTTGGCTGGTTGGATATGTACTCTTAAATAGTACTATTAAACTCGCTGAGAGCATACTTCACTTCACTTGTGTGTATTAGTGCCAACTATACAATATATGTTTTCACAGCACTTTCATGGAAAGAAAATAATATCTCTTTGAGTTTGGCCTCAAATATCTCTGTTTTGCTACTGTTTAAAACCAAGGCATTTGCCAGACTGTTCCAGGTTTTGATTGCTCTGGGCAGAAAACTGAGCTTATTGCTGCCGAGCAGAGCGAGGCAGGTAAATATTCGTTTCATGGCAGAAAATTTCTCGACCTGTCATCTGGCACCACAACTACTTCATGTAAGACTATACATTGAAGTTTCAGTGATTGCCACTTTGTACATGACCAACAAATCGATACTGTTTGGTTGGAGCGTTCAGTTTACATATTCCTTATCCTGCAGCGCCTTCATGTATATTTGACAACTTACAGTCCATGGTTTTCTGCCAGCACAGAATAACGCTTCATTTTCCATCATAAGTATTCGTCAAGAGTGTCGGCACTTCAGACAAAATCATTTCATTAGCCCTTTTCACGTCCTTGGTCTTTGAATGTCTTCGCTATTTGTAAAATTAGTAATTACTCAATACATTCTTCATTTTTATGTATCTTGTGTTGCAGGTAGTATGTAAGATCGTGAATTCGACTCCACTCTCGAGTGACAGAGCTCTGTATTTATAGAGTGATGTTGATGGAGTTTAATAATGGCTTCCTCGCCCTCAACAGTTACAAGTAGATACAGTCATCGGGACTACGCTACTGTTAAACCTGGCCAACCGGTACTCATCAAATAAGCTTTGACGTGCTATAGCTTTCAGTCCATCTGCACTTAATATTTTAAATAACGGCCAGCGTTGCGGAATAAATTTTTGGCGGCTTTTAAAACGGAGACAAGATGACAATAACAAAGTATGGAAGGGGTCGAATTTTCATTATTAGTAATAAAATTCAGGCCGTCCACCCTAGAAAATTGCGAAAGTTCTAGCATACAGCACGAAAAAGACGAATTAATCGGTGCGGTTTAACTTGATAAACTTACATGTCGTTCTGGAAAAGATAAATCGCAAGCAACTGTGTGAAGACTTCGCCTGTTGCAACTCCCTGAAGATAAAAACGTAAAAATAGCAATATAGTGGATGTCTTGAATGAACTGCACTACCAATCGACTTGTAGTAACTCTTACATCTAATTCCATCTGTTCAAAATTCAGACACATTTCTTCGTAGTTCATGTTTTCAGCCACAGCTGCCGCCATTTTGAAAAGTGTAAGTGTATCGCGGGCTCAGCCAAGAAATAATTACCCTTCCCAGTCTTTTTGTGGAAGAATACTCCCGGTCAGGCGAAGCGAGCATGATTCGTTCCTCAAATCGTTTCGCTGTTAGGAGTATCGTTTATCGTGGGTTCCAAACCTCGACAGCAGCTAATATGCCCATAAAGGTGAGTATCTGAAGTAAAAGTAATGACAGATTTTCAGAAAAGGAACGAAAACACAGGTGATCTCTGCTGCTTTTTTCCGAAATTGCTTGCTCGTGATCATGCCCATTGTTGATTGTAGTTGGTACCATCATGGTAACCATGATCAATTGAATAGTTCGTGGCGATGTAAAACATGCTTTTATAAGGCTTGCTAAACTGACAGCCTTCAAGATCATGGCCTACTTCACTGGCTGGCTTTGCCCTACAACATGCTTCCAACGCATGTGCCTACATCTTGTAGTTTGTGAGACATTTCCAATCCCAGGCGGAAATTCAGACAAAAGCTAAACAATGCATGCTCACTTGCAGGTATCTAAAAATCGAGTAACAAATAACAGCGTTTTCAAATATCAAATTTAACAGTAGAAAGGTTTTTCAACAAAAAAACCCCAGATGGCTGGTTTCTTTGGGTTGGAATTGCAAATCGAACGCAAAGAAATTTTAAAACAGTATGACGTTACCCTTACCACTTACATGTAGCCTTAGGCTTGATTTTTTTCGAAAATGGAAGTTTTAGCAAATACAGGCTGGGTAATTGCTATTTTCAAAACTAAATAGTGGTGTGTTTTTACTTAGTACTTTTTGTTCTTTGTAGCATACAGAGCTCAATAGAAAACTAATCAACTGATCATAATGTCCATGAATGTAGTTAAACATAGCCAATATGAGATATTGGTTATAGTTTTGGAAAACAGCAAACTCCAATTTATTCAACATGTTGTCTATGAATATCATGAAGTTAATGCAGAGATACTGTCAGCAGCAGTTTAAATATTAATTGTTCCTAAGACTGAAATACCTTGAGCAAGGTATTGCACAGTTAGTCAGCAAAAAAGATAATGAACTTGTATCACAATTTCCTAATTTGAAAAACAAAAAATACATGGAGACATAGTATTTGTCAAGTAGAAGATATTTGACCAAAATGTCTTGTGTTCTGATGTGAAGTTAACACCATGTGAATACTCCAAACAGTTGCAAAATACAACTTCCATAAACGATCTCATACAATTTTGTGACCCAAAAAATTCCAAAAAACTCCTTTGAAATGAAAAAAATTCTTACTCAAGCTGCTGGGGTTTGGAGCATTGTAATTTGTACCTGCTAACTCACAAAATCAAAAGCATGTTAAAATGCAAAAATACAAAGTACACTTCTAACAACAGTTCCCTGTAAGGGCTTTATCAGTGCCAAATTATGTTTCAAACAATAAATCAATGTTGTTAAAAATCCCATCTTGCATCGAGAAGGGCTGGCCTGAAGGCTAATATTTATGCTGCTGGTTCAAACCCAGGATCGCTGGGTTTAAACAGTGCTGTGAATTGCTTGGCCAAGCCGCAATTATGTTATGCTTCCTGGTTCATTTGTGTACTGTCAACTTTACCTCGAAACAATTAGAATTAGAAAAAAATGAAAATACTACATGATTGTATAGTAAAATTTTGTTTGACAGGTTGGTGAGAAGCTCCCGTCCATCAGTGTGATGGAGGGCACACCAAAAGACAAGGTGAACGTAGCTGAACTGTTTGCAGGCAAGAAAGGGATCCTATTTGCAGTTCCTGGAGCATTTACTCCCGGATGCTCAAAGGTTAATGGAGTTGATATGTCATTATTATAATATGATCTGTAAATTGTTTTAAGAGAAAATATACATTGCAACATCAACTGAGTCTACAGTTGTGGAAGGGAAGGTGAAACTTTAAGCAAAAACTACTTGTCATTCAAATGGAAACATTTGGCAAGTCGTTGAACCATACTTGGTGAATGAATTAAGAATGATTTCAATCTCTGCATATGAGTATGTGCCCATATTTACATACAAGCTATTTGTATTGAATGCACATGTGGGCATATGAAAATGCTTAGAAAAAGATTATGTAGATTAAATTTTAATATAATTTATTGTAATTTTGACCGTATAAAAAAATGTAGGATTCAGCATATTTTGTAAAAGTATATTGATTTATTCCGTTTAATATATAATTTATTGTACATGCTGTATATTCTCATAAGAAAATATTTAAAAAAATCAACTGGGTCTACAATATGTAAGAAGTTAGAAAAATGAAAGGGTCCTTGTTTTGTTATGCACTGTAAGAAATATACCAAGAAATTAATATTGAATGAAATCTCAAAACTTTTCTATACTTTCAGAACAATTTTACATTTATTAGAAGCCGCCAAAAAAGTTTGTAGTGAGAAAAGAAAACATGAAACTGCACAGAAACAAAAGGACACCGAGAAAAGTGACAGAGCAC
>JAOBRG010356417.1:0-12971 GCA_027574985.1 Umimayanthus nakama
TAATCGACTGAACGGTTTATCAGGTTAAAGTATTTATTATTATTACTATTCATGTTATTATTATTCATATTTCATATTCATATTCATATTCATGTTATTATTATTATTATTATTATTATTATTATTATTATTAATGGAACCGAGTTAAAGTCGTACTGGAAAGAAACTCAACCCAGTATCATGTCAACACTGTCTAAGACAAATGCAGTCGCAGACTTACCAGAAACCTTGACTACACTGGATCCTCCAAGGAAATCTGAAGAGCCGCTCTTTGTGCTCTTGTCATCAGGGAAGTCAACAGCCTTCCCTAGCCTCCGTCGAGACAGGTTGAACTTTATAAACTCCACGTTCAGACTGAGGGAATCCTTCTTGCCCGACTTGGCCTGTGTTTGGATGTACCTGACCTGGGACATGCCCTCCTCTGCGATGTCCTCGTCTGTGCTGGGTGTCCTGCCCACCCCATCGTGTTCCTTACCGTACGGGTGGAAGATACAGAAGGAGAGGCGAGACAGACACACAGTGAAGCTGATGCCACCGCTGTCGAAGGTGAAAGAGCTGGCGGTGGATGAATCCAACTGATCTATTCGTTGTCGTGACTGTGATATCAAAAAAGGTTTGGCTAAGAAACTGAAGGTGTCAACGTTCGTCCTGCTCAAGGTGATTTTGTGATGAGTTGTGTGCTTGCTTTTGAACCAGTTGACGAAAACCCATGAAATAACCATTCATTTTGTTTGTCTTGAAGAGTAGAAATGATTGGTGTTGTTCGTTTTAACATTTGAACTAGTTGACGAAAAGCTATAAAATAACCGTTCATTTTGTTTGTCTTTAAGAGTAGAAGTGATTGGTTTTATTCGTTCTAACTTTTGCACCAGTTGACAAAAACCCATAAAATCACCATTCGTTTCGACAGTTTTGAAGACTAGAAAAGATCAGTGTTATTCGTTAAGAAAACCAGTGTTAAACCTTTTGCTTGTCTTGAAAACAATTCAAAAATTGAAAAGGTTAAACATTTCTTACTTTTTCGATGATAAAGTTGTAAAATCCACACAAGACACGTCAATGAATCTTTTGCTGTAATAAAGCATTCTTACTTTAGCGTTTTTTCTTAAATGACGCTTGTATAAATTTATGAAATCGGTAACGGTTAGGCATTTTACGTTTGCTAAATATTGACCTTGGCTGAATATATACAAGTGAAAACACATATACAAACACAAATCATAAGTTTTACTGTTTTGTTAAAATACAAAGTTGTTTGTTGAAAGCTAGTTTCACTTGCCTGATCCCGGCTGGGCGGCCTGTTGGAGGCCTGTTGCAGGTACTTGTTAGGGCTGGAGTTAGACGAGAACACCACATCCAGATCGGGCAAGTTCAGCATGCATTCCACACGTGACACCGGCAGGCAGCTGAACCGGATCTCAGATGGCTGTACCCTTATTACCACCACGATATCAACTGGAAATGAGGAATTCTCGGACATAGAGGAAGACACCATCGAACCTGTCGCCTCGGGGTCACCCCCGCTCACACTGTCAGCATCTGAAGTCAAGGATTCGCCAGCATCAACAAATTCTTCCTCAGCTGGGACGATGGGTTCCAAGGCCTGGCCAAGGAAGTCTAGTAGGCAGGGCTTTAGGATCATCTTCTGTGGAAGACTTTGAAAGGAAATCCAGGTGTAGAGGCCAGCACGTTTGATCAGTCTTTTGGAAGGGGTAGTGGGCGTTGTCAAGGCGGTGCTGTCCCAGACTGTGGTGTCCTGCTCTAGGGAGGAAGGCGCCAATAGGGTGGAGGAATCACTCTCCAACTCGAGGTCGGTTGAGATCATTGAAGATGACTCTTCAAACACGGGCTGTGAAAATGATCCACCTGAAAGAAAAACCAGAACTTTCGCATCTTATGATCTATTTTTCGATAGCTAAGTTTGAATAAACCAGCTTGGTCTTCAAAAGCAAAGAAAAGAACAGTCAAACCCTAAAATCATATTAGCAAACAACTGTGAAGTGTAAACTAAATGAAGAATATCCGCATCAAAAATTCAGGTTTTGTAATTGCCAGAACAGACTAAAGCACTGATCAAGTTTTTGCCTAAGAGCAAAAGCATTTTCACCCGAAGATCCATTTGAAAATACTGCAAAAATGAAAGTATTGTCTATAATGGCTTTAAAAAATTATTAACGGCTTTATTATCGGTTCCACAGAATGGCGTTTCACCAGTATATACTAAAAAACTATTACATTTATAAAAGACTGAAAGCTTACCAATTTTTACAGTAATAAAAGACGATAAATTATTTGATTATTCACAAGGTAAGAATTGAACGCAACAAGCTACTCAATGTTATACAAAAAAACTATATTCACAAATCTCCCCCTTCCCATCCTCCTCCCCATACCACCCCAAGTGTCCCGTTAAACGTCCACACGCTATCGTCTATAAACACACATGTTCGATTTATGTCTACCTACCGGATGTAGATAAGCGGTCACGCTCAACGCTTGTGTCCATTCCTGAGTGATACTGAACTCGAACATCCACGCCTGGTAGGAACAGCACAGTGTCATCGGGCTGAGACGACTTCTCTTGGTTGTCTTTCTTGTAGCGCCGCTGACCCATGTAATACACGCCCGGGGTCTTAGCTCTGGCGTTGTCAACTGGAGTGGAGCGTTTGCTAAAGGACCTGGTATAAGTGACAATTCCATGTGAATTCTAGTAGTTGCTATAATCGTCTTTTGAGACGGATAACAACTATCCGATAACTAAATTGCATCATAGACCACGTGACGCGAGTTCTTATCAAAACTTGGTGTGTGTGAACTGACTGAGCTTAAAAATTAAATAAAACAAGAATATGTTTTTTGTTTCTCTCGCTATATTCAACAAGACTTGCAAACAGCTATGACAGTCTTGAAAAAGGTAAAAAAGATCGGCTGAGTACGAGTCTGACTGTTGACTGCATTACACTTGAAATCGCAGATTCTCCCGGCAGAACTTCTGCGACTGGACGGTATACTGTAAAACCTCTAAAAAAAGTCCAGTGGGCATAAACTCGAGAGGAAGCTCCTCTCGAAAACATGTCCTCCTTTTGAGTTTGCAACTTAATATCGAAAAGAAGTCCATGGGCCTCTTAAAACAAACCTATCTAAGAGCTTTAGTTAGACAGGCACCTGCTGTGGAAGACAAACAACCCGATTTGCAGTCGCAGAATGACTTTTTTTCAAGTATTGTCGAGGGACACAGGCATTGGTCCAGTGGATACGAGTAACGCTAAACTGGACAGAGACCTGTGGAAAACTGTTGAACGAAACATCCCACCAAGTGGAGCTGAAAGATGATGATGATGGGCCTTAAATGAGGCTTCTTTTAGAGGTTCAGTTACGGTCTCTGCAAATACTAATTATGTATTTGTTTTGTTTCAGTTGAAAGAAACAAAAAACTAATGGTTTAAAGAGCATCTAACTTTGATATATAACTATAGCATGGGTCATCTTGTCTTTTTGAACCGCTTTTTTAAAGGGAGTACTTACAAAAATACAATAAAAGAAAACAGTTAAGCAATAACCTTGTAACACTAACCTAGCATCAGTCGCATCAGGCTCTTTGTCGGGGTCGGCAGCAGGGTGCAGTATGCACAAGCCACTCTCGATGTCAACCTTCACATCTAACTCAAAGTCCAGATTCTGCTGTACAGCAGACGGCCGCTGACCAGACTGATCCTGCACCGCGTCACTGCCACCAGTATTGAATGTCACACGATGGCTGCCGGATGCACCTTCAGAAAGAACGAAAAGTAACATCGCGGTTCATCTTTGCATCTGTAATTGGTTGTGCAAAGCTAAAAAAATATTAAAATTCACTTGTCCTTTGAGCGAGTGGTTTAAGAGTTTACTTGCCAAAAAAATATTCACTTCAAGTCCTTCAATTCAATGACTAGAATAGTATTTCTCCTCTTTTTCACTCGTCTACAAGCAGTTTCCACTCATCTCTGACGAGTAGATGTACTTTTTTGAACTCTGTTAAAACTATGCATAATTATATTTGCTTCAACTCCAATAAAGTAGCTGTATCAGCAGGTCATAAATATCAAAGTTACCGTATTTCTTCGAATAAACGCTGCGGCGTTTACTAAATTCTTCATGATTTGTGTGCGGTGTTTAATCGAGGGCGGCGTTTATTTAAAATGCTGGTTATTTTACAATTCTACCTTAACTTTACTAAAAAAGGATACATTTCTTTGCCTGGCTGTACCGATCAAGCTTTACAGTTTTAAAACTACAACTTGCTCCACTTGTAACGCGCAAGAAACAACATAAATCTGATGTTGTGGATTTTTGTCTGTGCCTTTCAATTTTTCAATTTTAAAAGATGCGGCGTTTATTCGAGGGCGGCGTTTATTCAGGAGCGGCGTTTATTCGAGCAAATACGGTATGCCATCCTGATTTCCCCCCTGACCATACACAATTTGCAGACCGAGAAAAAAGGCAATCTATATTCTCAATTTGTCTACAATTGTTCAAGTGTCTCTTCTTTCAATTCAGAGCTTCGAGAATTCCTCCTCTGCTACACTTAATTTAAGCTACAGTTATTCTATTACTTTTTACTTACATCCGAATTTTGGAGTGTTAAAAAGATATCAATTTATCATTTACACTATGCCACTGCACCTCTGTTATTTTTTTACTCTATAATTGTCACGAGGGAGCCCAAAAGTCATAAGCTCTGTTGGTTTCCTTTGGGCTTCCTCACCACACAAAAGACTATTGTAAATACGTGTAACACTAGATATATATGTACTTCATGTGGTAAAACAAATGAACTGAACTGATTGGACAAACTTTCCTTCAGTTAACAATATTTCCAATTTCACTGATAGTTTACTAAGTACACGCTTAAATTCATAAGATTTGTAACAGTCCAGTTTCTTGTTCACAGACAACAGACTAAACACTAAGTCGAGGCTGACATTGTATAAATGAATCTAGAATCACTGTCACCAACAGCAACTGCAAATACGAAATTGGCCAGTCGACCAATTCCAAATACAGAGGTTCTCTACCAACTTATATCCTCAAAAATACACGTGGCTTAGCCTGGTATAAAGGAGTTAGCGAGGGGATGAAATAAATCAAGTGACTGAAAAGAAGTAAAGAAAAAAACTCAACAGTTCTCAAAAAAATGATGGACTGTTGAGCAGCAAAACCGGATTGTCATTAATGTCAAACTACAAATTTCCCTGGCTTATCCACGACTTTTTATCTTAGCCAAGAACTCTTGTAACCAAAAAAAAGTTTCTGTCTTATTTATCTAAAATTCGAAATTCCTTTGCTTTTCCGTAGTCCTGGCGAGGTCAGCCCCAAATGAAATTTAAAACACTATATTAAGGACATTTACAGAAAAAAAATAGATTACCATCCCCGTGAGGAGTACTGCGAAACGGCAGAGGGTCCTCCATTGAGCTTGGCTCCAGTAACTGGCCGCGTCGAGTGACGTCAGGAAGAGGTGGCGACAGTCTTCCTGATGGGCTAAGGGCACTGCACGCCTGCGCAAAACAATCAACCAAGTTGTAGTTAAGTCAGAAGGTGTTAAGATACGGGTTACGAATTATAACGTTCCAGATATTCCAAACAGAAAGCCTCAAACACCCCTTATTCCTTCCCTTCACCTAGCCCCTGACGGGATTGTAACAGATGATTTTAACGGGGTGTTTAATTTTGTTTTCCTTACCATCCCATCCTGCTCGTCTGTTGCACCCTGCTGGAACTCTTTTCTGTTCAGATAGAGCATAACATCCCCAGAGGAGGAAGGTGCGGAAGCCGCTGTCATCTCAACCATTTCATTCTCTTCCGCGTCAGTCTCAACTGCAAAAAGAGTACAGTTGTCAAAAGATCTTCAGAAAGAGTTTTCAATCGTCGCATGGCACATTGTCACTTCGGAATTCCGCTTTGGTTTTTTCACAAACTAAAAAGTTCAATGATAACTAGTTTCTGAGTGACAGATCAGCGATTTTCTAGTTTCAGAATTTTTCTCGTTGTTCAATTTATAAGCTTCTTGCAGTGAAAATGTGTTTTTTTCTAAAACAGTTCCTTCTAAGAGCTTCCTGCAAGTTTTGAGTCAAATAGGACCTTTTTTTGTTGTGACAAAAAATTCAATATGGCCACCAAGTAATGAAAGATGACACGTTTTGACAACATGAGACGCCACAAACGACTTAAATAATGACTTGTCTTTGCATAAGCTACATTATCTAGCACAAGAGGTCTGGATAGTGCTAATGTTAAGCCCCTGCCGTCGCACTACTACCTTACATCTCTGCTTCCTGACACGTTCTTACGTCGCCTTCTACCCCCTAGTCACATTTCACACTCTTCCACATACCATCTCTGCTCCTCTTGCGTAATCGAGATCGATTCCTGGACCCCCTGATTCGTTCAGACATCGAGTTCCGCCCAACCCCCCCCCAAGTCACACTCTTCTACCGACCATCTCTGCTCCTCTTGCGTAATCGAGATCGATTCCTGGACCCCCTGATTCGTTCAGACATCGAGTTTCGCCCAACCTCTCCCCCCAAGTCACACTCTTCTACCTACCATCTCTGCTCCTCTTGCTTAATCGAGATCGGATCCTGGATCCCCTGACTCGTTCAGTCATCGCCTTCCGCCCCTGAAGCAGTTGTTTGTCGCTGTCCTGCCTCTGAACAGCGTTCCTGGTGGTGCGCGAGTGGCGCCGTAGTTTCTTACGCACATCTCTCCTGAACTCGTTGAACACGGCACTCTCAAGCTCCTGTAGAAACATCGTCTCCTTCTCAACAATCCAGTTTTCGATGTCTGATCGTCTCCTGCAAGGCCGTCGAGTAATATAAAATAGGCAGCTTAAGCAACTAGAACGCGAGTAATTCTTGTTTGTATAACTCATTCGTTTCCTTTTTGTTTATGCGTGAAAGACTGATAATGTGAAAAACTAGAGGTTCCATTTTGAAAACGCACAAAGATTGAAAAGATTTGCATTCTTCAGCTAACGTTCTCTATAAAACTCCAAAACTGAGGTTGTCACGTCCTGTTTTCTTAAGACGACGAGGGAAAAGAGGCCTGCAGTCATTGCTTCTGTAGCTAGGTACACTTTTTTGTGACGTTCCAAACTCGTACCCAGGCTCTTTCCTCTCGGGAAAGAGCCAGGGTACGAGGTTTGTGACGTTCTGGTTGACGTTTGCGTCCTCGTTGCTTAAGTTCCCTACTTAAGATTGTTAACAACCAAACAGTTTTCAAGCCAAGTTTTCTTTAAAAACTTTAAAAATATTAGTTTTTATTCAAAACTGTCAATACGAATCAACTTATGATAGCTTACAGCTCCTGTTATATCATGCAACAATAGTTTCGGCATAAAGCGCGCCATGGGTAGACCGATGAACAGAAATTTATTATAATTACCTCATGCAGTAACCCTTGTAATACATGTAAAAGACCATAAGATTAAGACCTGAAGGATAAATTTTGTATTTTTGGCAAATTTGAGACATTTTCAAGGTCTTAAAAATACAAAACTAAAAACAATTTTTTCAAGACCTGTAATTCGTTTTAAACTTTCGGAGGACCAACTGAAGCTATTAGTTCACAGTCTGTTGAAAACAAAGTTTTGCAGCGGAGTCAATTGTTTTCTCTTTTTCCAAGAGACAAAATTTTAATTGCAAAACAACCGTTTAACTCAACATAAAGTTCCTTGCATTTTAACCAACGCTTCATCTTGTGTTCCAGCTCGAAACAATCGCCATGAAAACTTTGTCGAAACAGTTTTAATGCCGATCACTTCAATGTAAGAACAGCCATCTCAACATTATAAGCCTCAAATATACTATTCCCTGCAACTAAAGTATAAAATTAGTTATTCTAAACTGCCTTCGCACAGTTAGCCTCTAACGCAGCCGCCTACTTTCCTTCGCCGCGGTTTCCTTACAATCTGCGCACTCAAGAAAAAGGAGATTTAGGAGCTTAAACAGCTAAAGAAAACGAAAAAACCGATAATACAAGAAAACATATAGGAACTTTTCAAACGAAGAATTTTATCAAAAACAATACATGGAAGTACAGTGAAGTAAAAAAGACAGGGAATTTGTAGTTCACTGTACGTGAGCAAAAATACACACATACATTTCAGCAACCTGTTAACAGCAACCACATAATCTTCTGGTTGATACCGGTTCACAGTCATTCTTATGTCTGAAGCAATAAGTTGCATCCTCAGCAAACAGACAACAACATTCGAGTTATTTTACTCTATTCGAGAAGCATGTTGGTTCTTTTGAGTGCCCCGATAAAACGTAAAGAGACTAGACCAACGCTTTAGTGTCCCTGTGGCCATAGACGGTGTACGTTGCGAAGAAAGAACGACCGGGTTGGGGTTTGAACCCGATTTGAACCTCGGAACTTCTTGTTAGCAGTCTGTGATCTTACTAACTGTGCTAATCTCGCACGTTTAATATTCCTCAAAGCATATTTTTCATTATCATCTCTTGTTTATTTAATTACTTGTTTATTTTTTTATGTAAGTATGTAATAATGAATATATTGTTATTATTATCATCATCATCATTATTATTATTATTATTATTGTTATTATTATTATTACTATTATGAACGTACCTCAGCTCGTTGACCTTCTTGGCCTGTGCCCACATCTCCTTCTCCAAGCTCTTCATGGAAAGTTTCTCTCTCGTGTGGTGTGTGTCTGCATCCACCTCGTCCTTTCCATCTCCATCATTCGCCTCCTTGCGAGTGTCCCGGTCTTGATCCTGTATGTCTGTCACAGAATCCATGTTGGCAATATCTGTCTCACCAGCTAGGGCGGTTAGTGTCTGTCCAAGCGATGACAAATACTTTCCTATTTCCGTGTCACACTCAACCTCAATCCCTCTCATTTGCCAGTGAATGGACATCACCCATTTGCCGGCCTTGGCTGCGTCTGAGACAAGTGCACATGATTACTCAACTAGTTTCACATGGCTAACTACTATATTTTGGATATTTGATATCATTGCATATTTTATTCCTATTCATATAAAATTCCAAGATGTTGTTGAAACAAAGATTATTGTATATACAAAGCTATTATTACTATTATTATTATTGCTATTATTATTATTATTAATATTATTGTTATTATTATTATTATTATTATTATTGTTATTATTATTATTATCGTTATTGTCAATGTGATTGCTAACACTAACTTACTGATTATACCTGAAGTAGCCGGGTAGCGCATTGTCTTAGAACAAAGTTCGTATGTTCCCTCAGGTACTTTGCCTGCAAGAGACAATTAAAAACATAGCATAAACCACAAAATAATTGCTTAACAGTCCGAACTTCATTTAAAACTGCAGATTTATCAAAACTGGGCTTTCTCAAGTAGCAACTTTTTGAGTGTTCATTTGATGTATCGCGCAGGCTTTTGCGCAACCAAGGGAACTATCATCACTAAAAATGATTACAGCCAATCAGAGGCCAAATAACTGTCGTGATTTTTCATGAAATCGCAACAGTGTCACGACTTCAAACAAAATCACAGAGAGTTTGGTTGCACATATAAATTTCCACCAGCGTAGAGTCAGTGTATCGCTTCATCAACCATCTTAATCGCCCGCGACCAACTCCTACCTTTTCTAGGGATCGCGGGTTTGAATCCCACCAGAGTCAGAGATTTTTTTTCCCTCAGTTTCCCGTAAGCACATTTCCTTTCTAGGGCCATCGCTCAGAGGGTATCATGGATATTTTTGCAGCCCTTCAAACTACGACATTTAAACCACTATACGCTTTGGTATCTGAACAATTTGAAGAACTTCTTAAAAGTAAAGAATAAGAACAAGCGAACAACAGTAAGAATAAGAATAAGATTAAAAACACAGAATAAAAAACGAAAAACTAATGAAGTATTTACAATATAGAAGGTTTACTGTCCTTACATGTGTTCATCAGCTTGGTTTTTGTTGGCGACGGTTCCCATTCAGTTGCCTCCGTGTTGAACTTGTCCTCAAAGCGAATGCAGAACTCTTTAAACTTCCCCCTACTTACGAAGGACACGCTGGAACAGCACGTCAACAGCATCTCCTCAACCGTTAGCACCATGGCGGGGCCTGGGTCCTGGTCTACAAATGACGTGTACGAACAGTTTAGGAGCTGTAACATGGCGTCACTGATCAATCCTTCCATTGAATGGCAAAACAATTAACTAATGGATAATTACAACTACAAACAGTTAAGTCTCAACCCGTTTTTGGAGCCTTGTTCTGTTGGTCAGTTCCTACCTCCGTTTGCGAATCAGGTAAATAAAAAGGATAGCTTGTGAAGTTCCCTTTAAACTGCCGCAAGGGGCCATTTCTAGTAGCTCGTAAAACAGGCGCGAATCGCTCAAAAGTGTCAACTTTTAACTTCTATTTTTGATATGAAGGAGTGCCTTGACCGCTTCAAATAAGTGAAAAAAAGCTGCAGGGCTTGAAATGTAGTTTCAGATGAAAATCCCTTCAAAATCGAACTGGGCAAAAACCCTGCAGGGCTTGAAATGTAGTTTCAGATGAAAATCGCTTCAAAATCGAACCGGGCAGATGGATAGATAGGAAGTCCACTGTTGTTATATAGAGCTGCATATCATAGAAAACCATAGCAAGACTACCTTTAGTGTTACACTTAGTAAAAGAACGCCATACCTGTAGTTTTCAGTCCTTGCATCGGGTTCTAGAAAAGAACAAGTCAGTTGTGAGGATGGACCCTGCGTTAAACATTTATCGACACTATTGGGAATGGAAGCGAAGGTTTTTGCAACATTTAAGTCGTATATATAGGCAGAGAGTCAAACGTAAAGACAGAAGACAAACAGGCACGCGGATAAACAAACAGGAGCATATAAAAGACCAAATTAACAAACAGACAGACAGACAGACACATAAACAAATAGTTATACAGACCGATAGACAGATAGACTGGTAGGCCGGCAAACAAAGAAAAAGACTGACAGACAGAGAGCAACAAGTAAATGAGCAAAGTTAAAGAAGAACAGACAAACAATCAGGAGGACAAACAAAAGACAGACAGATCAACAAAGACGAGGAAACACAGACGTAAAAACAAACAAAAACAAACAGATATAACTGATTTTAATAAAGACAGACATAAACACAATTGTACGAACATGCAAAGAGATACACAAACAGACAGACAGACCAAGGTGAAAAACGAACGAACTGGCAGGATGCGCTTTCTTGTGAAAGCAGAAAGAAGTACACAGGCAGACAAATCCAGGAACAGGCAGGAAAGCAGATTGCCAGATTAACCATCATACACATAACCAGTCAGACGTGGTACACTTACATGTATGAGGTTATTGGTGAAAAGCGGAGTACACACTCCCAAACGGTCCACAGTAAGCTGCAGGAACAAGGAACCGGACAACTGGGCCGCAGGTCCCCGCTGGGGGAGTTTTTCCAGCACAACTTGAGTGGCTGTGTGAACCTGGTTTGAGTGTAGTGGGTGCAATTATTGATTTGGAGTGGGTGGGTGGGGGGTGGAGTTATATGTTTATAAGAGCAAAATTTCATACAACAACAACAACTTTGATATGTTTTTAGTATTACGGTTAATATAAATAAACAATTGAAACAAAGAAAAAGAAATCAGAAATGTTGAAACTGGATTCACTCACCTCAAGTGTCAAAACAAAAAAAACATGCCTATCGAGACAATTATAGCTGTACACTTTCAGTTTCGATTTATGCTATTGTCAAAGAAGATAAGACAAAAAAAAACTTCCCGAAAGTGTAGAGCATAAATAATACTTATAGAAACAGAAAAAAGGTGACAATGTTAGTTGATACATGTATTATGACATTCTGATAGCTGGTCGAGAGAAAATCAAGACCAACTGGAGTGTAGTGAAACAAGAAAGAGACAGTTTGAAATATACTTGTGATTTAAGCTTTGTAATAGACAATGTAATGAATAATGAATCCGAAAACGATCTGAAACCATAGTCCTTCATCCGCAAAGTATCAGTAAATAATTTCCAAAGGTGAAATGTTATCACGAGAATCCTTAATCTACTGCTGTGTAACCTAGTTATAGGTTGCAAGTTGGGAAACTGAATCAAAACAGCGCTAGCGTTGCTAAGAAGACAAGTTGCTCCAGAACAAGAACACCGAAACTTGTTATTAAGTTTCAATACACAAAATGTTACCTTCCATAAGTTTAAGGAGCTTTTAAATCTGTTCGTTTTACCAAATGATCAGTATTCTTGTGGCTCGTATATTTTAAGCTAGGCACGGACATTGTAAAAAGGGTAAAACCTTTTTTAGGGCTATGAACCATCCACCCTGTAACCTACCATTTACTGAATACTATAATATGCGGAAATTAAACCCGTTAAACCGCTATTGAGAACGAAGCTGTGTCAGAACAATCAGAGGGGCTGACTGTACTAACAAGTTTGGTTGGACATGAGGATTTCCTTGTCGGTATTATCGAGGCCATCTGTAACAAGTGAAATGTACGCAAAGCACGAATATGCTGGTGGACTGCGATTGGTTGAATAAGCCACTTTCTCATACTTTCTGTGTATACCTAAGCTGCCTGCCGGTCAGTCAGTGTTTATTGTTAACCAGACAGTCGTGCAATATAGGGCAGATTATTAGAACGAGTTCTTAATTTTAGCCGGGGTCTATCGTTAGCAATACCTTTGAACAAAACTTAAACCTGGTTTATGATTAGTCTTTGTTCTATAAACCGGCCCACAGGGTATTCCATCACTTAGTTTTCTGTGCATTTGCCTACAAATTGTTTTCTGTCAGTATGTTTGTCTGCCTGTCTGTCTAGCTGTCTGTCCGTGTCAGTCTGAATTTGTCTTGGTTTTTATGACAGTCTACGTAAGTAGTTTTCTGTACCGATTTGCCTGTTTCTGTCTATCTGCCTATTTGCCGAATCTAGGCAGCTTGCCT
>JAOBRG010356428.1:0-12971 GCA_027574985.1 Umimayanthus nakama
CACGGTCACGGTAACCTGCGCTGCTTCGCCTCTGGTTCGCCCCTTGATGTGCTTGTCCGTTGGAGGAAAAAATAAATGAGTTATTTACCGGCTTATGGTCGGTTTGTAAAAGGAAAAACTGTGACCTCGGTCACAGTTTTTCCCTATACGGACCTCCAGCCGGTAAATAACATATATATTTAACAATTACTCCACGAACGCGCGTTGGATATGAGCTTTTAGATAGCGGACGAGGTGCGGAGCACCGAGTCGGCTATCATGAGCTCATATCCAACAGAGCGTGAGTGGAATGATTGTTTTATTAAATACCAAACACTGGATAAAAATATCTCGAATTCTGTTTTCTACCGAGTCGAGTTTTCGGCCGTTATAAGGGGAGATTTTCCGTGATAAAATTTTCAGTTTCCATGTTTGGACACATTGCAGTATATAGGGTTTATACCGTGAGTGGAGAGCCAATCAGATTACCGGAATTTCGATATCCAGTGCTCGGTATTTAATAAATCAGAATATTCCTCAGCCTCCTCTGCTGCAGATGTATGTACACCTGTGATACTGGTTCGGGTAGGTAGCGCTGCCAGAGCATTTTGCGCTGGTTAGATTTTTTCCTTGGTTTTGTTAGTTTTTTAAGTGTGTTTTTAAGAACCATTTTAAGGAATGCAGTTATTGTGACAGATTGAAGAATGTTTTCTTCATCTTAAGTTCATCATAATTGGATATTAAAGATTGCTTATAACATTATGGACCTTGAATGTTTTACTCAACCCTTGTCCAACTTTGTCCATCTGTCTCCACTGTAATTTATTGTACTTAGCTATATGAATTGTGTTTGAAGTATTAGGTTTTTGACCCGAATGTTGTTAAAAAAAGTGGTGACGGTCTTTAATTCGGTGTTTCTTTTCAATACAAAGAGAATTTATTTTTTCTTAAATAAAGATATTCTAAACGAAAATGAAGTAAATTATCCTGACGAACGGTTGACGCCGGCCGAGGCTACCTTAAATCTAACATACATCAAACGTACACTCCTAAAGCATTAATGTCATGATTGAAATCCAAGGTTACCAATGAAAATTTAAGGTGGACATGGAACAGAAACACATCACCGGAGTGTTAAACAGGCATAGGCCCCGACACGGACAAGAAATGACAAACAAAATTATATGTAGAATGAAGCAAACAGTTAGAAATCCAGGCAATTTAGAAAAGCTGATTAACACAGACAAAGCAAGACACTTGTATATGCAGATTTCTGGACAAACACGAGTTAGCAGACACCTTGAGACACCTACAGGGAAACAAAATGCTTAGGCGGGTAATGATACTTGCATAGAGATATTTTCAAGAGTAGTTAACTGACAAAAAACATATTCAGAACCGGGGAAATCACTTACCAACGGGCGGCAGAGAATCAGCAACCTATCATTTGAAGAGAAAACCAAATTTTCGTTTGTATTTCTTAAACATTGGAGTGGTTTAGGTACGTAAACATATCAACCTATCCCGTAGAGATTTATTTTCTTTCAAAACTGTACGTACAGAGGGAAATGAAAGTAAAACTGTTTAAAACTTATTCTTAGATAAAAAATTAAGCTAACATTGAACTGTATTTAAAGGAGCCGAGGTTAAAATGATCACTGTTAAATAAGTGTGTTCTTTAGAAATGTCTGTTTATGTTTCAATTGATTTTTGGATATGATCTCCATAGCGAAGAGGTGAACCTAATACATCTGAGTTGGAGCTGTACATTGCTGATTAATACATGTGACTTGGGTGAGGAATGATAGACTATTACACTGCAAAACCAGGTTAAAAAAATTAAAGGGAAAACCAAAAACGAGATAGAGCTAGTGAGAGAAGTTATCATTTCACAACACCCGGGTTTCTTCGTTATGTCATTTTCTTTTTCTTTAAGCTATTAACTGACAACAGCACAGACAACGTGAATTAAGGGGTATGAACAAATTTACCCTAGCTGTGAAATTTAAGAACACTTTGGTTGTGATCAACAAAGTTTGGTAGGGCTTGTTATAGGGCCGTGAATTTTGTTTTATACATGCCGCCAATGTTTACGGGTGACAAACGTCCGCAGACTAACTAACCTTGTTTTCGTAGTACACCCATCCTTGTCGTGGGATGAATGATTTGGGGTATTGCTGGTTTGTTGCTTTGTTGAGCTCGCAGTTGTAGGTGGAAGAGAGTTTAGGGTTGAAGTTCACAGAACGACATCGTTTGTTCAGGTAGCACTTGGCTAAACACCAGTGCTCAGGCAAACTATGAAACTTCTGTATAACATGGTCTTCTAGTACATAATCTGAAAAAAATGTTTGCAGATTATTTTTGTCACAGACACGGTTCTTTTTCAAGATTATCAAACTTTTACATAACATAATAAAATTTGCGCGCTAGAGGGAAAGGGTTATGCTGTCAATTGTGAGAACAAAGAAATTTTGTACTGAAGCAATTTGAAACACCGAAGCTTCTCGTAGTAATGATAGGCGATATATTATTGCAATAACACACGTGTGGTTGTTTGCACTAATTTTCTTCAGAGTTGATTGGCGACAATACGTTTCATGACATTTCTCTGTGGGTATACTGGAGTTACAAGTCACTTGACATTCACTTTCAATTTTTTTCAAAGCCTATGATGTGCAGACTGCTCCAGCGTGTTACATAAATCAAAAGCAAATCATTACTACTGTGATGTCACACGTCATAGCCATTTTAGAAAAGCTTGTTGTAAAAACTTGGCTGTTTTTAGGAAACATCAGATTTTTAAGTTTCGCAGATTGGTTGTGTTTGACCGAAAATTGTTGAATTTGAGACAAATTAGTCGTATTTAGAAAAATATGGTCGATTATTAGCAAAGTGGGCGTATTTGGGCAAAGTTGGTTGTACCTGTATTGGAAGAATGGTTGCATTTGGGCAAAACGGTTATTTTTCTACAAGGGCAGAATTGGTTGTGTTTGGGCAAGTTATTGGTTGCATTTGGATAAAGCGATTATACTTGGCAAAATGGTTTTAATTGGCCAATTTTGATTGCTTTTGGTCAAAACTGATTTATAATGGCAAAATGAATTCTTATTGTGAAAAATCGGTTGTATTTGGATGTGCTAGAGCTAAATTAGTTGTATTTTGGCAAAATCGGTTCGATTAGAATAAAGTTTGTTGTATTTTGGGAAAATGAGTAGTCAAATTAGGCAAAATTGGTTTAGGCGAGATTTGTTTGTTTGTAGCGGACAAAATAATTATTTTTTTGTATTTGGTCAAAATTGATTGCTTTGGGGGGAAAATGGTTGATTTGGGCAAGTTTTTTACCGTGAAAAAGGGACAAAACACCAGCAGTTGTACTCACCAAACGACCACATGTATTCTACAACAGGTGGGCATTGTCCTTGACATAAAACCTTTGCCGGTATCGCACACAGAACCACCAGAGAGTAGTTAAGAAACTTAAGATCCATCACCTCCTGTTATCTCTGATGTGCCTATCAAGTACAAGTGTGATGAACTTGTAGGAGTGCTGTCGGTAGTCTTGCTTATTTCAGATTATCTAGAGAGCCTACAACAATTTTGCTAAAGTGAAAACTGCATGTAATCGCCTATACCGAGAATATATTTTGTTGCAAAATTGTCGTGCTGCAAATACTACAATATGTTGGCTAACATTGTGGATGATCTTAAGAATCATTTTAAAGATGTTCCAGTTTCATAACGTTATCAATAATATTTCTCAGTTTAGGCGATTGCACTGAAGCTTATAATTTAACAGTAGTTCAGATTACATAAAAATAAATTGTGGCATTTTTTCTTCGCTTTATAGCGTTAACAGTTCCCAGGAAAAGCTTAGGGAAGTCTCAGAAGATATAAGAAACGTCAATTTTTCAAACGATTCTTGCGTAGCCTTAACTTGACGTTTGTTTTAAGCATTGATAATAATCCACAGTTAGCGTTCTTACACAAAAAAAAAGAAAAGAAAATGAAAAACAATCTTAATAAACAGCTGGCTGATTCCGCTTACTGTAATTGATCAGATTCAGGTCCGAAAGTAGCTGTACGGACCTCTAGTTCTTTATGACCTGTGGAAAAAACGAAATGATTTCGTTCCCTTCCCAGAGTAATAAGCAATTGATAAAAAATGACTTTCATCTTTCTTGCTCGATTAGAACTGAAAGTTATTGGCCCTCGTTATTCCCCTTCCTTGATTTCATGGCTAAGGGAAGCCGAAAAAAAATCTAACCATCATAACGTGAAGTACGGACCTCGCAATTGGTTAATAAGAGAGAGAAAAGTGAAACAATAGAGATGGGCGTATTTATAATAATTTTTTCTTGTTGTAATAGTAACAGTCTAGTTTTCGGTGTTCCAACTTCAGGTTAACTTTCACTTTAATGAGGTGAAAAGTTTTTTTAAAATGTTTCTAGACGTCAATGCGGCTGACAGTTTCAGTTTCCACCATTCATAGTTTGTTTGTTAACTCAGTGCTCACCTTTTGCGCCTTTAATATTCTTTGCTGGTTTTTTTTTAATTGTACGAGTCATTAATTTTCTTCTTCGGCTACTACTTTATCAACTTGTCAAATTAGACGGTGAAGACGTTAAAAACTGAGGGAGTATTGACCCTTGTTGTGTTTTTTTTTCCAAAATTTGCTCTTAAAATACACTGCTTTGTTCAAGATTTACTTCCTGTAAAAATTCTTGTTCGCCATTTCTAGCAAGCTACTAGACGTTTTGAAAAATAAATAATACTGTAAGCTCAATTAATGTATTTTGTAGTCTGCGAAAACCTCAATTTTGATATTTTGATCCGTTCCGACATGTACGTTATCCTTAAGTTTGCGACAGAAATAGATGTAAATTGTAGTAATTGAAACAAGGAACGGATCTTATCATATCAGAGACACCTACCTTAATTAACATGTGAATATTTTAGTTTTACTCCTTATAACATGTAGATCACAAATAAAATGATCAATGGAAAATTGTTCAACAAGAAGTTGAAACCAAAACTGAGTTGCTTTTAATGCAGCTGCATAAAGTTTGTGTGTGACACAGAAAATGTTGGTTTCTCTTTGTGAGACTGAAACAAGTGCAAAATCAATATGAGTTCATAACAAAGGGCTTGTGACTGCTGCTGATCAGTTCTCACGGCTACTTAGCTGATAACCAAAATAACAAAGGCAATTGGTCCCACAATATTTATTTTAAAAGAGATGATTATCATTAGAGGCTGATAACAAAAAATAGTCTCAAAGGTAGAAGTAATAAAAAGCATTGTGCATTTTTGAGTTTTAGGAATGAGCTAGCACAAGAAATATTCAACGTATTTTGTTTTTGCTGTTCTCTTCTGATCTTCGAGAACAGAGGAGTAGAACAAAAAGTATAATTTGTTAAAGACGGCTAAACTTATATTGTAGGGAACGAACAACTTTCTAAAGAAACAGTATTGAACTGATTATAATTACTTTAGTAATACATATTAGGTCGAGATTTTTCCCTTCCATCACGTGTTTGTTTCGTATAAAGGCAAGGATTGTTTTTTTTCTAAACGTGTACTGATCGTGCTGTTTTCGTTCCTATTAAATTGTACTGGTCTATTCGGGTACTAGCTAGCTGTAACTGTAAATTATGTTGCTTGGCATGTCTTAAATTACAGCAAGTTAATTTTGGCAAGTTTAGCGCTAATTAAATGACGAAACTCTCTTGATTCATTGAAACTGACACACCTGGAAAAATTCGTTCAGAAAAGAGCAGAATAACGTTGCTGAACGACCGTGTGCAAAAACATGACGATAACGCGCGATAGAAAGTCCTTTAACGCCAAAGAAATGTGGATAGTTTTAATGTTTTTTTCCCTATAGCTAGCATTAGGTTGAAGTGTGCTTTAATAACAGTGGTATATAGGTAATGGTGTACTGTGTCCGACAATGGTGGAACTGGAAATGACAGTTAGATATATCCTACACTTTTTTAAAAAAAAAGTAAGAGACAAATCTAGGCGCTTAAAATAACAGTCGTATAGGAAGTTGTATACTGTGTCTGTTTTGCAAAAAGAAGTCAAAGAATCATAAATGAGAGTATTTAACATACCTAAAATGTTCTACCAAAAATGTTGAAACGAAATTGAAAAACTTTAGTTAGTTCTGAAAGAGCAAAATTATCTTGAATTTCTGGGTCAGTTTACGGCAAAGATAGATGTGAAAGTAGTAAATGCCATAACGAGCGGATCTCATGTGTAAAACTTACCTTTACACGGACAGATTTTTAACTTTCACTCTTTCTTAGAACACCATAAAGCAGCTGGGGGATCTTTTGATGGCAAATTAACACCAGAGTAACTTTGTTAACTGAATTGTTTCTAGAACGAAACTGTTGTTAGATGAGACGGTTTTATTTGACAGGTTGAAACAAATGCAAGTTCAAGTTTGAAGCTATAAAAGTTATGGTGCACTCTCACGGCTACTAACAATCGAAACAGCAGAGGCAACAAGTGTCCAAAAGTATTCATTTCAAGAAAGGTACTAAGCTCAATTAAAGTGGTCGCACTGGCTATTTCCCGCGTAGGCAAAGAATCTAATTTTTGTTTTGTTTTTTCTCCGAATATGAGCTTTTCCATCGCCTTTTTAAAATGAAATCAGAGAAAGTAATTTGAGATTAGTAATCTGTAGCTTGCGAAATACCTCACGATATTTAGAACGCAATGAAAGTTTACTTTTAAAAGTGAAGGACTTCTGACAGTTATTATTCCTCAACTTAACCATTAACTGCAAGCGAGTTCCCAAGCTATCGATTGTCAGACCAATATTCAAAAGTAATTTTAACATTGTGATATATTGGATTTTCTAGAAAGTTCTTAGTGACTTTTTTGTTTATATTTGGGTAGTATAACAGATTTGCAAGATATTTTTAATCTTTAAATTTCGCCATGAATAGAGAACAGAAAACTATAAATAACGTAAGAATTTTCGGAGCTCGAAATGTTAAAAAAATGTTTAATAAAGCGCTCTCAGAACTTTTGAATGATGTATAATCAATAAACTTCAAGAATCAAATACGGCGACCAACTTGACAGACCATACTCCATAGTATTTAAGATCCGTTCTAATAGTACCGCAACCATTTATCTGCTAAATGTTGCCATTCAACGTATTGGTGAGAGGAACGACAGAATCCAGTTGTTTTGTTGCATAAGCGATACTCTTTATGACAAGATTTAGTGCTTCGAATGGCTTTTCAACAGAGCTCTGCTGCGAGAAGTTCCAACAGAACAAATGTACGTACAACAATCGTTTGCATAAAAGAAATACGCAAAATATTAATTACTTTTTTTGTAAGAACAGGTATCAAAAGTTTTGGAGTGTAATTCGAGATTAATCAGCACAAACAAATATTTCAAAATATTTCAAAGACTAACATAAAAAAAGATAACAATAAAAATGTAAAAGGAGTCCATATATACAACAATGGATAGTAATAGCAGCATATTGGTTATGCGTGATCAGTTCAAATTCGTTGATAAACCCGATGAAAAAAAAAATGAAGTATTAATAGAGTGACAATGTTGAAACATGCAAGAAAAAGTAACTTGAAAATATAAACCATTAAGTAACAGTTACATGCTATTCCATGCCTACCAACAGCAACCGGGGAGAGAAAGTTGCGCTCTCTTTTCTTAATTTAATGGTGATGACACATATGGCTCATTACCCCTCGGACGACCAAGATATCTACTATAACAAATTAACCAAGGAGGTGGGGGGGGGGGGGGATTACCCACAGACTTTCCAAAAGGTTGCAAATAAAAGATCAAGCCTTGGCGTGCAAGCAGACTGGGGTTACCTAATTCAGAATTTCTATAGCAACAATCAATTTTTAGATAAGAACTGTTGATGTGACAACAGCCGTCTCACGGGATGTCCAGCATCTTGGAACCCTTTCTGGATTTAAAAAAAATTGTTTTGCTTAAAGCTACAGCAAACTTTACTTAAATCAGTAGGAAACATATGTTTGCAGCCCTAAACAAGAATAGAGTTAAGAATAGAGACTAAAAGATAAATTGCATTAAATTTCCCCAAAAGTTACAGTTTTCTGATTCAAACTTTACTTTGCATACTTATTAATGTGTATGTCTAAGAACTCAATACGCTCGCCACTTCAATATGGACCTCGTGGAGACAAGTTAATAACGAAAGCTTCTGACAGTCTTGCAAAATAAACTGAAGGTTTTCATGAACCCTAGAAGGCATTAGGGGGGTGACTTAAAATTTTTGCTCCTTGACCTATTTCCAAAAGCTTTGACACAACTGTTCTATGAATGTTAACACATCTTTTGAACCTAATTAGGTGACGTCACGACTGATGACGTCATCATAAAAGTCACGCAACCTGTGAGTTGCCTACAAAATTGGAATTTTTTGCTAAAAATGCAATTATTACCGCCTAAATACTAACAACTTCACTTTTTTTCTTATAATTTTGTATATTCCAATCGCTAAACCATGTTTTCTCATCATTTTCATTGTTCAATTAGAAAACGTGAAATTTCGAAAATCCAAGATGTTAATGGTTAATTTACCGATGGAACGGTATCAAGTTCGTCTTGCACCAAGCCATCCCAACTCATGGTGCTATGGGTTGGGAATCATTCACGGTCGCCGGTCAAATATTCCTCGTCGTGGCTAATAGCCACACAAATGAAGATGCTCGGTTTAACGTAAAATCCGCAGTCTACAAATTGGTTGATAAAATGTTTTGTGCGGTACGAGACCTACAATTCCGTAGAGAAAAGATTCTAAGACTTGTTTTCTAGTTTATCAATTTATATATCTGGCTGATTTTTAAAGAAGGTGCCTTCAAAATATCGGCTACGTTTGCCTCATTTTCGCTCAAAACACCTAACTTTAGAGCAATGTATGCTCGGTCTGCCCGGTCAGAGTTCGGTAAAAAACACTTAATCTCTTCCTACCATTGGTGGATGAATTCTTTTATGCTATGCACCATTAGCGTAGAACACATGCAGTATTTGGCTACGTTTCCCTGGTATTTTGTTCAAAACACCTAACTTTAGAGCCATGTATCTCCGGTCTGCCTAGTCGGATTTTGATGCGGTTTTTTTCATCTGAAAGTGCGTTTCAAAATCTACAAGTTTTGTTAACCAGCAGTGATCCGAGCAGTATTTAAGATCGAAAACCAAAGTCGAACGTTGCCTTTTTTCAGCGATTAGTTTTAAGAGCTACTTCAAAAAACAGCAGTTTCAAGTGCCATTTCCAGCCTAAACCAAACAACAAACACGCGTTATTACACAGTAATAGAGTAGATGGACTTGGGTAATCCTCATAAGTTGAGATTTTATACGAATTGCGTCTTAACATGGGGTTTAAAGCGATTTTACGAGTATGCTGTGGGGCTGGGGGACTTACCTTTAGAGACTTTGTTACAAAGGCACCTTCTTTAAAGATCAGCCAGATATATATTAAGCTGCCAATATTCGAATTGTTTGAAAGCTAACCATTTGCCGTATAAACTGCTTTTTTTGAGAACATTATTTTTTAACGTTATAAATGCGATTTAATACATAATGGCTCAATCTAACTTCGGTGAACATTGCTTTAGCAAAAACCAAGTTAATGACTGAAACTCTGAAAAAGTTCCTTTGCGAGCCCGGATAGAAAGTTAGATTCTGTTCTGATGACCGGATAGTTCAACGTTTAGTAACTGCTTTTTGCTGTTTGATTTTATTTGCTATATATACCGTCTGTTTCTCCAAAATGTCAATGCTAATGTTAGTGTTATTGAACGGTTAAAAAAGAAAGCTTTTAAATAGAAAGTACACGTTTATTCCCGCAATGAAAAAACCACAAAACAATTTGTCTTTTATTAACAGTTACGCTTTGCTTTTTAGCTTCAATGCTGCGTTTGCTGGCTTAAATAGAGATAAAATCTTTCATTCAAAGTTTTCACTTGCGTTAAAAACGTATGCCTTAAATTAAAAAGGGTTCTTGCTTTTGCTCAATATAATGTTTTTATTTTTTTTTAATATTTACCACTTTGAACAATAATTGTAGATTGAACCCCTTACTAATGCTTTTTAGCTTTCTTTCACACACGAAGTGCAAAACTCTTTTGTGTATTGTATTTTTTTTTGTATTTACACGAAAAGCCGAAAGAGTCTTCATATTCTTACAAGGCAATCAAAAAAGCAATGTGTTTAAGTACGTTTTTCTGAATACAAATGTCTTGAAATAAAACTGGAGACAGAATACTGTTTCACAGCCATCCAGCAGCGCTAGCGGCAAATAGAAGAATATGTTTTTGTCCTTACTGTAAAAATAAATCAAACAGTAAGAATTACCAGCAGAGTTTCAAAGGTGTTAGGCAACAAAAATATCAAAGTAAGTTTTTTTATCAATATGCGAAATTATTCTACATCACGCTATTCCTTGTTCACGAAAGCTAAGAGCATGGCATAAAAGAACCCATTTTTAGAAGCCACACTGTCTGCTTTTACACTGCCATCTAGAAGAGCAGGAAACACCAAACAAAGCTTACGTAACCCCACCAGTTCATTAAGTGAAAAGTGTGAGTGAACTCCAACATCCAACTCAACCGAGTAAAGACGAATAAAGAAGAGACGATCCCTGGTATCCTTGTTGTCTTATTGACTGAGAGCGCAGCCAAGCAGAGTTATAGTCTACACGTAGAAAAGACTATTTCTACAAAGGTGCAGTGGAGTCGTCAAGAAATCAGAGAAGCATTGGTAAAAGACATTTTAGTAGCTATCAAAATTGCTTTAGGGTAATATTAGATGACCTGCTTTAATCAGGAAAAACGTGACCAAAAAGAGAATTTTTCACTCTGAGCAAAGTGGAACAATGAAAGTTAATATGGGAAAAATGTCTTTGGAAAAAACG
This sequence comes from Umimayanthus nakama, assembly GCA_027574985.1. Taxonomy (NCBI): domain Eukaryota; kingdom Metazoa; phylum Cnidaria; class Anthozoa; order Zoantharia; family Parazoanthidae; genus Umimayanthus; species Umimayanthus nakama. The sequence goes on from JAOBRG010356428.1 coordinate 10,913, forward strand.
TGTGACTGTGTTTTGTGTGGTCGGGGACTTCATTTTTCGTGAAAAACAGATGTTAACAGCTGTTAGATATCATACTCTTAAGTCATCAACATGTTGTTGTTTTATTTTCGAAAAGGTTACAGAAGAAAGCTAGACTTTAATTTGACGTACAGGCGGCGTTAATTTAATGGAAGATTACTTGCTGTAAGAGTAATTATCGTTTAAATAAACAGGCGTAGTACAACACGGTTACAGAAAATTTAAAGTAGCATTTACACTGATACAGAAGAATTTGTAACTGAATACTAATGTCTTAGTGACAGTTAAGGTGGGGATAAAATTTTACATCGTTATCGCCGGAAGACTACTATTCAAAAGTCCACCAGTAGTGGAATAGAAGAAGACATTTTTTGTCCATATTGTGAGAGCACGAATGTTATTTTTTTTTATCAAAAGAACATTAAATGCGTGTAAAGCTTGTAGCCTGTGGAAAGACCGCTTGGAAATATATGAGTGATTGTTCAAGAGTTTTGAAGCTTACTGCAACTTTACATTTCAACAAGGTAATTTCTACCGTGATCAAATCTGATATGGCTCAAGGAACATCATTTTTGACACTGAACAAAATGGAACAATTGACATTAACATTGGCAAAATTATTTGTTTTACTGAAATAGCGGGTTTGTCTCTACGTGGTGCGATATTACGCTTTGCTAAGAGAAGAAATGTTTTATAAAAAAGGTCTAAACAATTTGTAAGCTACCCAGCTATTATTCATAACATACTTTAAAACTGTAACAGAAGAAAGCCAGACTTTAGATTAGAATTATTTCTTATATATTCAATAATTGCCATCAATAAACACAGTAGTTAATTGTTGCATAATATGAGTAGTGGGTGTGCTGGCGCCTGGGCTCAAGGTGTACACACCTGTTCAAGTTTGTTTTAATGAAAATCGGACTTACTACTTTTAGCAAATATGCACCTTTTTGCTGAAAACAATACACAGAAGATGTTTTACAATTTACTAGTTAGAAAGAATAAGAACAGATACCACGCAATTTTGCAATATTTTGTTATTAATAAGTGCGCATGGTAAATTTACTTGCCCTTCAGCTTCAAAGCTGTCTTTCAAGGCCAAACTACAAACAAACTTTTTTCGTTTCAAATGTTTGCGTGCTAGCAAGAGCTGTATGCTTCAGTTTGGAAAATCTTTTGGTACGTAAAGATTGCAAGCTTTGTATTTCTAATCATCGTCATTTTGAGCAATGAAGTATTCACGTTTGTTTCATGCAGAGTGCGAAATGTGTATTTGTTGAATCAACAAAATACTGAAAACAAACTTCCTTTACGTATAATTTGTATATAGCCTAAAACAGTCTTTATAGCTGTATAGGCAGTTTTGCAAAGCACATGAAAAATCAAACATGTACTGAGAAAATTTTGACCCTGACCACTAACTTTAAAACTGGAGACAAAATTGTACAAAATGACGACCCTGAGGAAGACTGTTCTATAGCCATCAAGTAACGGCAACAACAACAACAACAATAATAACTTTATTTGTACCACTTTCATTTAACAGATATTTTATATAGGGAAAGTAAAAATTGACTGGTTAAGCCACCAGCTGCCCAAAATAACCCAAAGAGCTACACAAGTTGGGCAGCTTGATGGTTTTAAATATAATTTGGAAGATGAAAAGAAAAATATATGTCGCAAGAGTGCTAACATTAGGTATTACTAGAAGTGTTTTAAGTGAGTACACTTTTTCTATCCTTTTTCGTTAAGTAAAGCGGCCACTTTGGGGTCGATGCCTTACATTTTAAATCTTTTTAAGTGTTTCAGACTCAGATGTGATTAAAATGTTTTTATTTTGTTGGGATTGTGTTCATGATTAAGATCGTCACTTTTATTCACACGAGCCAGCTTTAAGTTAAAGATGTGCAAGTGTACGTCAGTAGTTGCATTTGTGTATTCACATGCGGAGTAGCAGTACACTTTTTTTTTTATTAAGAACCAGTAAAATTTTGCCCAGCCTCAATGTCCTTATTTTGAGGGCCTATTTCAGCCTCAAATG